>CM071583.1:13670539-13745741 GCA_036426205.1 Ascaphus truei
GAACTGATAGAACAGTGACAGGTAGAACTGATCTAACAGTGACAGGTAGAACAGTGACGGGTAGAACTGATAGAACAGTGACAGGTGGAACTGATAGAACAGTGACGGGTGGAACTGATAGAACAGTGACGGGTGGAACTGATAGAACAGTGACGGGTGGAACTGATAGAACAGTGACGGGTGGAACTGATAGAACATTGACAGGTAGAACTGATCTAACAGTGACAGATAGAACTGATCTAACAGTGACAGGTAGAACTGATCTAACAGTGACAGGTAGAACTGATCTAACAGTGACGGGTAGAACAGTGACGGGTAGAACAGTGACGGGTAGAACAGTGACGGGTAGAACAGTGACGGGTAGAACAGTGACGGGTAGAACAGTGACGGGTAGAACAGTGACGGGTTGAACAGTGACGGGTAGAACAGTGACGGGTTGAACAGTGACGGGTTGAACAGTGACGGGTTGAACAGTGACGGGTTGAACAGTGACGGGTTGAACAGTGACGGGTTGAACAGTGACGGGTTGAACAGTGACGGGTAGAACAGTGACGGGTAGAACAGTGACGGGTAGAACAGTGACGGGTAGAACAGTGACGGGTAGAACAGTGACGGGTAGAACAGTGACGGGTAGAACAGTGACGGGTAGAACTGATCTAACAGTGACAGGTGGAACTGATCTAACAGTGACAGGTGGAACTGATCTAACAGTGACAGGTAGAACAGTGACAGGTAGAACTGATAGAACAGTGACAGGTGGAACTGATAGAACAGTGACGGGTGGAACTGATCTAACAGTGATATAAAGGGCGGGTGAGGAGGGGAACCGGAGACACCGGGCAGGGTGAGGTGGGGACCGGAGGGAGTGTATGTACGTACAGCGTAGCACCAATCTCCCAGAATGAATATTGTGGGGCCTCAGTAACACAGAGTCCTGCTTGTTATTAGTGTGGGGTCCCCAGGTAGTAGTGTGTATGTGCATTTATATGGAGGCACAGGTGCGATATGCATTCCCCTCCCCACCCCCCCTTTTCTGTGACCAGGTGCACGGGCATACTGCTAATATCCTCCGGCCTTGAAAGCCAAACTCATTATTGCACAAAAATTACTTCATTATGCGATTTCTCATTACATGTTTGCTTCAGGCACTTCAATGATATAACAGTGACAACAGGTAGAACAGATTTAACAGGATATAACAGGTAGAACAGATCTAACGGACGGGTAGAATAGATCCAACAGGGACGGATAGAACTGATATAACAGTCGTGTTCCTGTCATTAAAACAACAACCTATTTTCATTGAGACAGCATTGATCAAAAACAGTTGTACATCAGTCCATCAGTGACAATCTAGACAGGGAAAGTTGTGACTCATGTTTATAGTGACACTTGTCACTTCTCTACATCTTTTGACCTGTGTACCAAAAAAAATGCTGTTTTTTGTTTGGAAACTAGTTGGCAAAATTAACCAGCAAAGAGCTTTGTAGAACAAATAACACTATTTAAAAAAAAAAGTTAAAATTTTTTTTTTTTTTAAGAGGAAATGAAACATCTCTACAAATATAAACAAACTGTTTTGGTATTGAGGGGAGTTCAACAACAACTTAAAACAATTAGAAAATGAACATTTCCAATCTGCATTTAATGACTGCTATATATGTATGTATCCATATCTATCTATATCTCTACAAACCAAGTGTGAAGCAAACTGAAAATTGCAGAAAAAACATCACCCGTGTCTCTGCTCTGTATACAGAAACCAAGCTGTATGTTTGGCAAGTTTTGAAGTGTCTTGTTGAATTGGAACAGGCTATAACTTCCATTTATGAAGGATGGTCATGGACTTGGATTTAAGACCAGTAAATACATTGCTTATCATTCATTTAAAACAAACTTGTATCCAAGTCTTCTTTAATATTCTGAGTGACACAACCCATCCAAAATGTTAAAATAATTTTCCTCGCAGCTACAAAAAAACAAAAAAAGGTCAAATATTGCAGGTAATATCAGGTGTGATTATTTTCAAACTGACAGATCTCCAGAAAGCATGGCCTTCACGTTTGGTGGTACTGGAAAAGCTGATTGCACACTGAATGCTTCAAGCAAGAACTTGGTAGTAATAGCTGGGGCTTATCTTGCAGAATAGGACGACTGACCCCCTACCACAAAATGCTCCTCTCTCTTTCTCTCCTCTCTCTCGCCTCTCTCGCCCAAAAGAAACAAATTCTGCCTAAATAAACATTTACCTAGAATGTACCATATACAGAGACCGATGTAGTGTTTCGGGGCAATTTCCCCTTCGTCAGACCGTCCTCCACTGTGGGGGGGGGGGGGTGGGGGGGATGTTCATAGGGATAGATATCACGTTGATCCAAAACCCAATTGTATCAGAAAGTTGAAATGCTGCAGTCAATGGATCGTCTTAAGAACCTTTTGAGATATTTACTAGAGAATTAAAAGGATGCCAAACAGAAAATAAGCAAATAGTTTTTGTGGACTTTATATTTAGCCTGTAGTTCAGGGCGCTTCAAACAGTTCTCCAAAAGGGTCAGATCAGAAAACATTTAGGACTAGAAGGGTCACAAGCTTCCTATATTGTAATTTTAGATGCATTTAAATACTTAAATTATAATATTTCAACATTTTACATGCATGTATAAAATCTGTACCTTTCAAGGTTAACATTACCTTTACTGACAAGTGAGTTTTACTGTGAAAAATTACACTTTGCTCCTGCTAATTTCATAGTACAGTATTTGCTTGGGTAGCTGACTGTCTGAGAAGCACAGCAATGCCCGCATTTGGCAAGCCCCGTAGTAGTCAGCATCAAATGATAGGAAAGATTATCTGTACTTAGAATATCTTTAATTAGCTGTTTTTAAAACTTCACTTATGAGGATGTCCCATCCTTCGTTGCAAATTCTCCCCTTGTATAGAAAAACACCAATAAATATAAGGAGATTTGAGACCCTAAATGGGGAAAACAGATGTAGAGTGAAGGCCTTTTATTTGGATCATTTTTCTTTTAAACCTTCATTTACTTGTGTGTTGTTTTTCTTTGACCTAGTACTGTATTTCTTCACATAACTGAAGTCTAGTGCCAGATAGGTCTCCAAAGCATTGCAACCCTCAAGATGCATAAGCTGTTATCAAAATACTGTAAATATAGGATAAAGTATCTGTCATCTAAATTTAGCATAGGTTGAACTTGATGGACATATGTCCTTTTCCAACCTTGTTTACTATGCAACTACTGTACGTAACTATATCACGGAATGCAATAGCTAGGAAAGTTTGTGTGGCTTTAATTAAGTTTTGTAGGTTTATTGTACCTATTAAATAAAGCGATAGCAGACTGTAGAAAGTGATGCAAAGTGTGTTCATTGAAAGGTTTTTCACTTGTACAGTGATCAAAGCTTTCACGTGACAGAGGATTAGTGAAAATAATCAGTCCAGGGGTGGGCAGCTCCAGTCTTCAAGGGCCACCAACAGGTCAGGTTTTAAGGATATCCCTACTTCAGCAAGGAGATCCTCAAAACCTGACCTGCTGATGGCCCTTGGGGACTGGAGTTGCCCATCCCATGCCTAGATTAATGCTAACATAAGCTCGGCGCGTTCATTCTGTTAGTGCAGTGAACATTGTGCAGGTTCTTGGTTAAATACTGTAGGGTTTTTTGTAATTGGTACTTTCTATTTATGCTTCAAGGACTGCACAGAAATGGTAAATCAGTCTAAGTGCTGCTCATGTTGCTTGTATTGGTGTTTTTTAGCTGTCTTGTCATTTAGGTCATATCCCTCTGGCTTTGAACTTCACCCTTTCAGCACAGTTCCATGTGTTGCGTGCTTTTGTAAAATATATTCCTACTGTTGCCTTGGCCACATGTATTTGTAATGATTCCAGTCATTGCATCATTGCAACACCGGACACATTATTTGTATGGTTTAGGTATGTCTAGTCATACTGCGTGACATGTTTCAAGAGGTGTCAGCACCAGAAAGTCTGGAACCCAGTAACATATGCATATAGAGCTAAAGGTCACTTACATGTTCACCTCGTAGTCTATAGAAAATAGATATGCTGTATCTTATTCAAATTCTTTGTGAGATGAATAGTACTAAAGAGCAAGTGCTGTCACTATATTTTTGGAAAACAGGCAAACAAATTGCTGCAACTTGAAGAAAAACAAGACATTATAGACAAAGATACAGTAGACGGTACATATATACATTTTAATTTTCTCTCAAATGCGTTAAAGTTGAAAAATACAAAGTAACATACTTTTATTATTCTCACCGTTCCCAAAATCAGCAAGTGTACCATTGCTAATCGGTACAAGTGAACCACATTCTGGGGCAACAAAATGACAAACCAAAATTTTTTTTTTGTGGAGTGGCTTCATTTTATTATTTTTAAATGGCGCCAGCATATTCCACAGCACAGAACAATGTGAGGTTAAGGACAAGAATGAAACATAAAATACATACAACTTTAAACTGCAGACCAAGCAATATCCTACATGTGTTTAAAAAAAAAAATCAGTTCTGTACAATGAGAAAATACTTGTAGCATTAAAAAAACAAAACGAAAAAACAACTCTGACATGTTTAATGTATTATAATGTAGCATTATTTGTTTCTATAGCAACCATTTACAAAGTCACATCCCCCTCCTCTTCTGAAACAGGCTCTGGCACACCCCTTTTTGAGCCCTGCCCCCTCTCTAGCAGTGCATCAATTGTATCTAGTGACTGTCTGGTCACATGATCTTCCCCACAGAACTTTGCATCTTTGGTCCTCTTCTGCTGCACTGACAGCATTTAGTGAACTCTCGAGCTGAATCTTCGCCGATCGGCAACTTGGCTAATTACTTATTGTGTGGATTGTATTGATGCACATATTAAAAGAAGGGGGGGCAGCTTGGACTGCTGCTTTAAAACATAAAGAAACAACAATAGGTAATGAGGTCCCGGTTCAGGGAAAGGCTACGATTTTAAAAGGAATGGGAGTGTGATGACATAAGGGTAGGTGGGGGTTACAAGGCCACTCTGCATGATATTAATAGTAGTAGGGCGCTGGGTAGACTTTTTGTTGTTGTTGTTGTTAAAGAGGTGGCTTTTGAGGGACATGTGAAGGATACGATGTATGGAGGTTCACAGTTGGAGTGCATCCCTGGATAAGTCTTTGAGGTGGGAATGAGAGAGATAGTGAGTAATTAGGGAGGAGGTGAGTGTCAAATCATGAGCGGAGACCGCGTTTGGGAAAGTACTTGTGGATTAGGTTGGCTATGTAGATAAGGGGCTGTATCATGGAAAGCTTTGTACTGCAGGTGAGAACCAGAAACTTGAATTTGGTTCTGCCGGGTTTGAGTATCCAGCACAGTGAAGCAGGAGACACATTCTGGGATTCATCAAGCTCCGATGTTAATGCTGGATCTGGGGTGGTTGGGTACCGCTGGGGTGGTTGGGTACCCCGCATCGGATCTTGATGAATATGCCCAACATAAAGGTTGTTTAGCTAGAGGAACCCAGCAGCCTTTATAAATGACTGGAGAGGGGACAGTCGGAAGCCAAGGCTGCTGAATAGAGCAGGTTACAGTTAATCTGTTGGGATATTAAGTGCGTGAGTTAGAGTGGATTAGGAAAGAAAGTTTTTTAGTAGTTTGAGTTTAGGCCAGGAGCAACTTTAGCATTGACTAAATTAACCATACTCAACGTTTGTGTACAGTTATATTGTCAAGGTGAATATACACTTCGTTCAGATGATATAGAGCAAGAATTCTGTTTTTTTACTTATTTTAAATGTGTATGTATTTATAAAACACATCTGCTATTATTAGATAGTAATCTATGTGGATATATTTTTGCTGATGTTTGTGTGCTTAATGTACTTGTCCCTATAGTAAATTATGTTCTATTCCAATGTCTGTTCTGTAAGATCTTTCATGCGGGGTTGACCGTTTTGAAATTAAAATATGCATATACTAAATTGTTCAGCAATTCCTCTCTTGCGTTTTTAATGTTTTGCACTGAACATTGCAATCATTCACTCATTTATGTAAGTGTACACTCCCAGTTTGCCCTTTTGTTGGAGGGGAAATAAGCCCCATAGCTGCACGGAAATTGATATGACAAGTCTGTGGTTGATTGAAAATGTTGGAAACATTATAATCTTCTGTCTGCAAGGGAACCAAAAACATGCTTATTCAGAGTATCTCGGGTTGCTGTGTCAATTAGAAGTTCCTCATCAGTTGCGCGCGCGCGTGTGTGTGTGTGTGTGTGTACAAAATGGCCACAAACACTGGGTAAAGGGGATAAGGAGCCTTTCCAGGAGGCAGTCGTGGTGCACGGTAAAGGAGATAAGGGATAGTCAGAATAAGATCACAAGTCTACATCTGTGTTGCTCCAATGGTGGAGAGCCTTTGGCGGCAGTCATAGGGTGTCCACCGTTTGTTCTGAAACTGACTGTAAAGAATTGCAATGCCCTCTTAAGTGGAGGCTGTATTTACTTAACAAATAAAGGATGATGATGAAATGATCTATATTATCAGCACAATACTAAGTTAGGGCAAAATATACATTTATTACATCCAAAATGCTATGTCTATGTCGTTACAGGTTTATTCTTTTTCAGTAGGGTTGAAGGATGTTCTCCAAAAGCGAGTTGCTGCTTTGTTTGTACATTGATTGTGCCAGAGGCACCTGCAGCAGATTAGCATTGATGGTGTTAACCATATCATGACTCTTATCATGACCATGTACACCAATCTCCATTCACTGAGACTGTAGTACTTCCTTTATTCATTTTGTTGAAATATGATATGAAACAAATCAAAAGGGATTATGTTGTGTGTATGTGTATACTGAAATGGGGGAGGTGTGTGTGTGTGTGTGTGTGTGTGTGTGTGTGTGTGTGTACTGAAATGGGGGAGGTGTGTGTGTATACTGAAATGTGGGAGGTGTGTGTATACACTAAGTGCAGGCGCGCGCGACGGAGCTCATGGCGTCGCGTGCACCTATCACCTGAGCGATCTGTGGACTTCAGATCGCTCGCGACGGGGAGTCGTGGCCGTGACATAACGAGGCTGGTTCACCCTCATTGGCTGAACCATTCACGTGATGCGACCGTCGTGCGAAAAAACACGAAATAGTTTGTCTCTTCAAAAATCTGTCGCACCGTCGCGCTTCCTCGCGTACGCGCTCACTATGGCCGTCCCCATAGATCCCCTGCATTTGGTTACAGCATTGCGTGCCGTAGCACGCACCAAGGTCGCGGCCCAAGGGTGATTTTACTCTATTCTCCTTTTCAGATCTATAAAACACTGATTAAAATATGTTTTTCCATGTTTGAAGTATAGCATTGGTGTTTATAAAGGTACGAATGTGGTCAACATGGACGCAGAGAGGCCGCAAGTTCCGTTTATAGATTTGGGTCAAGTAAGTCCTTGAGGATCTTTTACTTGCCATTACAGTAAGTCCTCGTTTTACGACGCTTCGCTTTACGACGAATGGCTTATCCGACGCTCTTACGACGCTTTGCAAAGTTGTAACATTATGTCAATCAGAAAGCTGCAGCCAGGGAAATCAACCAGATCAGTCTGTGTGAAGGTTTAGTGGTGTATTTATGCCTTTAAACATGTCTAACAGTTTTATTATACAGTTCTGGATTCAATAAATAGAATCTTTACATCATAATGTATGTGTGTGCAGCATAATCTTATTGTTTGAGTAAAATATTTTGTGTATTTTAGCATTAAAAATGCCTTCAGGAACGGAACGTTTGATTTAAACAGTGTTCCTATGGGAAAATGTGATTCGCTTTACAACGCTTCGCTATCCGACGCCATTTTGAGTAACACATTGTGTCGGATAACCGAGGACTGCCTGTATTGAGTACTATCTAGGTATTGATCCAAAGAAGGATCAAAGAAACCCCATTTGAGCACTCAATACATATATAGTAATCAAAAAACAGGACTGTAATAGTCCCTTCTAATGAAATAAAATTTAGGCAGTCCATTGACCGGTGCAATCAAAAAACAGGACTGTAATGGGATAAATGTAGGTGAGCGGTTCTATTTCTCTCTATGTTATTGAGTACTGCCTATGGTCTTGGTCTTCCCAATGATGTCTGTTATAATTCCTCTGGGCATGTAGCTGGTATTTCTACCCTTTCCTCCCCCGCTTTATATGCTAAATATAACTAACTGACTTTTGATCTACAGCACTTGTTCCTTTTTTATAACATGTTTTGTACATCTTCCTATCTCTTCAATGACGACAGTCTGTTTCCTGCTCTGTTTTTGTCGCTTTCTGGCGAGCTAAAAAAGGAAAGCTTAGGCCTCGGCATGGTCAGCGCTTAGGCGCTGACCCGTGCTGAGGCGCGCTGCTGCTCGGCAGTGAGCCCCTGCAGCCGTAATGAGAGCGGCTTTAGCAGGGATTCGCAAGCGTGCGGAAGCGTAAGTCTTGGCAAAATTTTAAATTCAAGCGCTCAAGGGAGCGCAGGGCCGGTCACGTGAGCGGTTCGCCCAATGAGGGCGAACCAGCTCCGTAACGTCACAGCCCCCCCCCCCCCCCCGACACTCCCCCGGACCAAGGCCAGGTAAAGCACTCGCTTTCCCTCAGCATCCGCGAGCCTTAGCACGGCTGCAGTCCTGTGGGCTGCGTCCAGGGTGAATGGAACCGGATGGAGGCGCGCTGAGGCTGAGGGAAAGCGGGTGCTTTCCCTGGCCTTAGACCGCGCGCCGCCGGGGGGGGGGGGGGGAGAAAGCCTGTGACATCACGCTTGCGGAAGCGTAAGCGAGCCCCTGCTAAAGCCGCTCAGCAGCGCGCCTCCCGAGGCCTTAGGCCTGGGACATAGTGCCCCAAACAGTGCTGAGGCGCGCTGAGGCTCAGGGAAAGCGGTGCTTTCCCTGGCCTTACACAGCGGGCCGGGGGCGGGCCAGTGATGTCACGGAGCTGGATCACCCTCATTGGGCGAACCGCTCATGTGACCGGCCCTGCGCTCCGGCAAGTGGGGAAATTTCAAAACGCCGTCAGACACACGCTTCCCCAAGCGTGCTGACGTGTGTGCGAGCTCCTACTAAAGCCGCTCTCATTGCGGCTGTAGGGGCTCAGTGCTCAGCGGGAGCGTGCCTCAGCGCTCTTCCGCCAGCAAGCGGTAAGCATGTCCGAGGCTCTAGAGTTAAAGGGATTGGACAAGATACAAAGTGACAAGTCATCTCTTAGCAAACATCCTTGCATACCAGGAACACTGATAAAAACACACATGAAACACTGAATATTTTGGACCTTGTTCCTTGGTGTCAGAGGCCATTCCAGGAACATTTTAAACACCTACAAACTACTTTTCATCATGAGAGACTTTTTAAAAAAAAATTTTAAACCAATTCCTGTGTAAGAATCCCAGAGAGCCATTTTAGTTTTTAAAGGAGCATTTTTGGGTTCCCGCTCAAATCGAGCTGTTGTAGAGAAAATGATTTGTGTATAAGTTGTATGTTACAATGCTGTGGGGCTTTGGGCCATAGCTATTCTAAATCTAACATGTACACGTACTATACAACTTTTCCAGTGCTGCCATGCTTGATGTGGTCATTGCAGAACGATTTGTCACCTGGTCCTTTTTCCCCCATTACTTTTCTCTTTTCATTCCTTTTTATAGGCTGTGCTATTTTTTCTGTGCTCTTGGTTAATGTATAAACTGACCATTTACCCACACTCCTGTCTTTATATTCTCGTGAAATACTAAATTACAGGATGCACTCTCCTCTGTCTAGAAGTGCAATCATTGTTGCAGTTGCCAGTGAAGATATTTTAGGCTTCCCCATGATATCTTGCCTACAGACCTAATCCTTCCCCTGTGCAACAAAGCTTGTATCCCTTCTACTCTGACTGTTTACTAAAAGGGCAATTAAACATGAGTCTATCGTCTCAGTTTGTGTTCAGTGATACATTCACTGCCGAAAAATATGTTCTTGTTTTTGCACTTCTGGGAAATCAAAACTCCTTTTCAAGGATTCCACCATCTGTTTTGTCTGTTTCAGTTTTCAGTGCAACTTGAGGAATTTTTACTGGCCAAACGTATTGCACGCCAATTTTCATTAGTGGAAACACTGAAGAAGCGGTCTGATCAAGGGAAGTCTTTATATGCTCTGAATTCCTAAGATGTGCATTGTGTGGATTGTAGATGGGGGTCTGCAATTTTATTAAACATAAGACTGAATGAAGTGTGTACTCGTCTTTGTCTTGTGTATTATACACTAGACTAATTTTGACGATATCAGATTGACCCAGATTTTAGTTCCTTCCCTGCATGAAAGAAGCAGTTCCTCATAACTGATTTTTTTTTTTCGTACCCCCATTTTTATTGCATGGTCAACCATGGCTTCCCCCCTGAGCCAAATGAAACTTTTCAGCTCCTGGGACCCCCTGGCTGTCAGAGATACTTAACGGTAAAGTTACTGGGTTTAAATCTCTCGGGGGAAACAAAATGGCTGCCAATCCTCCCGCCATCTGAAAGCCGCAATATCATTGGTTGTCGGTTCCTATTGGATAGCCATATTAAATCCCCTTTAAAAACCACGGATGGAACAGCGGTAACTTCACCAGTATGTATCTAGGCAACTTCAGAGCTGAAAATAGCGTTTCCGCAATCCAATCCAGTAACAAAAAATAAAAATGGATGTTCGGGCGGATTGTTCCTTTTAATGAAAGCTTTCATTTGAAAAGAGCGCAGTATTCACGGGGTTGAGTACGTCAGAATAATCATATGCTGCCAACAATGATATGTTGTGCATTTATTTAAAAGAAAAAAAAAGTTGCCTGTCTGTCCAGAATGTAACCTTACTAGCCATTACTGTTAATGTGTTTTAAATAATTCAAAGCATTTTGGAGTTTTAAGTAAATGATACACATTTGTGCAGAGATTACAGCTTTACAGAATACTTATATCCGTGGCTGAAACGTAACTCCCAATATGGTGCTCGTATAGTGAATGAGATTACTGGAATAGTAACAGCTCACTGTGAGACAATATTGTGCCTAATGATGTGAGAAGAACACGCATAATAACACTATGTGAAAATGTTATACTCCGTGAAGTCTGCAATATTTCTCTTTAAATCTACTGTAGCCAATTGGTTAGATTTCCCCCCCTTAAAGCAGCCGCCTGTATGGGTTTAACTCCTATGCTGTAATGTTAGTATCTCTCCTGCTCTTTTACCTCTTGCTCAGTGGTCTCCAAACTTTTCAGTACGAGGGACACATCGTATATTCTACACATTTTCGTGGGCCGAAGGAAAAAAAATCTATTTATATATTTTCTAAATGAATGAATAAGTTTTATTTGGATCTTTTTGGGATAATCCGCATGATATGATTCAGAACAAAAGAGAAATGTGACAATTACAAAGAAACAATGTTGTGCTTACACTGGGAAATGATATATAAGGAGCAAAAATATATATATTTCAAGATGCCGCGGGCCTGTTAAAATCTTGTGGGGGTCCTGATGAGGCCCCGGGCTGTAGATTGGAGACCCCTGCTCTAGCTTTTGACGTAACCATGGTAACCTTTAGCCTGCACTGGGTTCTGTGGACAGCTTCATTTTAATCTCCCAGACATTTAATGTCAAACGCTTATCTCCTGAACGAAGCTTCAGATTTAAAGAATAAAAAGGGTTGTAAAGGGAAGGCAATATCTAAATGCGTTAAATGGCATTCTCTCCACAGACAGGAACTGGAATACTCAATTGCGTGCACTCTGAGTAACCAAATTAATTTATTTACTAATTCAGATGTGAGAGTGGTAAGCAAGACTAGTATCAAGGTATCGCCACAGTGTGATGCTAGTTATTGAAAAATATTGGTTTGAGGCATAATGGGAAATAAATAATGGGAATACATGTTGATTCATTCTAGATCATTGTTTATTGTTAGATTTTCCCAATCGGATCTCTTAATGATTCATCATTGTGAATCCTGCCGGCTGCAACGAGTTAAAGAAAAAATACTACTACTTTATAAAATGTACCTGGGATTATATAGCGAGTCTCAAAGTCTGATAACCGTGTGCATTCCTACAATTGTCTGTGTTTTTGTCAAAACAGTTTCACGGATGTCATAATCCAGTTGATTTTAAAGGAGTTTTGGGATAAACTTGTGGTTCTTCATTATCGAAATGTATTTGAACAGAAATGCCTGATTGCAACAGATGGCGTAGCTCTGTGTCACGTTTCGTGATTGCCTATTATTTGGAATAACCATGTTTCAAACTTCCAAAGTAGCATTGCCTTTAATTAAAACCTTGCTCAGGCCTTTTAAAGACCGCTTTAGAAAATGGTAAAATTGGTACTTTTAGCTGTGTGGGAAATATACTGAAATGCTACAGGGGTTATCATCCCAGGAACATTTGAATTTGTCATTCTTGGCTAGCAGCTCCTTTCTTGCTTATGTGGCCTCTGGTATAAAAGCCATTTTAATGGAGACTGCTGTAATGACAGTTTGTGCTTTCAATTATAGTCTTCATATCTGACCAATGTGTGGTCTGTTTTCAAGGCTCTAAAATTCCATTTATTGCTCTGTTCATGGCTACAAACTTTCATCGCGTTTCATTTATAGAAAACTAGCTGAGAGACCCGGCGTTGCCCGGGATGTAATTTTGGGGGGGCGTACGACAGGGTTGGGCTTCCCCCCCCCTGAGCAGCTAGTGGGTGAGTGAGTTTGACGAGTGTGGGTGGGTGACACTTGACTGAGGGTGGGTGGGTTGGTAGATTGGGTCGTTAGCTGTGTGGTGACTGTTGGGTTCGGTTTGACTTGGTGGGGTCGGTGTGGGGGGTGCGGTGGGTGACTTTGGGTCGGTTTGACTTTGGGTCGGTGGTGGGTGGACGGGTGGGTTACGGTCGTCTGGGCGGTGGGTGGGAAGGTGACGTTTTCAGTGTGTGGACATCTGGTGGTTTGACTTTGGTGCGGGGGGGTGTGTGACTTTGGTCGGTTGGGTGGGTGACTTGTGTGGTCGGGTGGGTGGTTAAATGAAACTTTGGGCTGGTGGGTGGTGTGGGTGACTTTGGGTCAGTTTGACATTTGGGTACGGTGGGTATTTGGGTGCGGGTGGTGGATTTGGGGTCTGTGGTTGGGTGGGTGAGTTTTGCGGTGGTGGGGGTAAGGACTTCGGGGCGTTGGGTGGATGAATCCTGGGTTTGGTGGTACTTGGGTCGTGCGGTGGGATGACTATTGGGGATCGGTGGGTGGGATGACTTTGGGTTCGATGGGTGGGTGGACTTTGGGTCGGTTGGTGGGGCTAGGATCGGTGCTTGGGTGGGGTGACTTTGTGGGGTCGGGGGGTGGTCGGTGACTGGGTGACTTTTTCAGGGTCGGTGAGTGGGTAGGTGGGGTCAAGATGACTGGGTGGGGGTGGTTTTGGGTGCAGACTGGGTGGGTGGGTTTTGGGTTGAGGACTGGGTGGGTGGGTGGGAGACTGAATGGTAGGATGTGAGTGGAGACTGAATGGTGGGGAGGAAAAGGGAGTGACTGGGGACTTGAAATGGGGTGGACTGAGTGGGAAAATGAATGGTGGGGTATGTAAAAAACGGAATGGGTGGGAGGTGGGAAACTGAATGGGTGTGGTGCAAGTGGAAACTGAATGGGGTGGGTGGTGAATGATGTGGTAGTGGGCTTGGGTCGGTGGGTCTGGGTGACATTGGTGGGTCGGTTTGACTTTGGGTCTGTGGTGTGTGTAACATTTGTGGTCGGTGGGTGGTGACTTTGGGTCCGGTGGGTGGGAAGTGTAGACTTGTGGTCGGTGGGTACTTTGGGTCGTGTTGACTTTGTGGGGTGTGGAACTTGGGTGTGGTGACTTTGGTGTGTGGTTTGGGTGCTGGTTGGGTCGTGTGGGTCTTGGGTCGGTGGGGTGACTTTGGGTCGTGGGTGGTGCGTTTGGGTCGGTGGGTGGGTGATTGGCGGATGGTGAGCTATTTAGGTATCGTGGTGATGGTGGGTGACTGGGTGTAAGTGGGTGACTATGTTAGTGTGACTTTTGGTCCGGTGGGTGGGATGGTGACTTTGTGGTCGGTGGGGTGTCTGTGACTGGGGACTTTCAGGATCGTGAGTGGCGTTAGGTGGGGTTGCAGTGACTTTGGTTGAGCTGGTTGTCGTGGGTGGTGGTTACTGTGGTGGTTGGTGGTGGGAGCTTGTGTTTTCGCACTGGGTCGGTGTGGCGTGGTGGTCAGCTGACTGGGTGGGTGGGTGTTGCCTGTTGGTCGTAGACCTGGAATGGGTGGTTGAGGTGAAGACTGGGTGGGTGAGTTGGGGAAGACTAATGGATGGGTGATGGGAACTGAATGGGTGTGAGCTGGGAACTGAATGGGTGGGGTGAATGAAATGGTGGGTGAGTGGGGAAACTGAAGGGTGGGTGAGTGGAAACTGAACTGGGTGGGTGAGTGGGAAACGAATGTGGGTGAGTGGAACTGAATGGGTGGGTGAGTGGGAGACTGACTGGTGGGAGACTGAATGAGACTGGGTGGGAGACTGGAACTGTGGGGTGGGAGACTGGACTGTTGTGGAGACTGACTGGGTGGGTGAGTGGGAGACTGCGGTGGGTGAGTGGGAGACTGACTGGGTGGTTGAGTGGGAGACTGACTGGGTAGGGTGAGTGGAGAACTTACGGGGGTGTAGTGGGCTGACTGGTGGGTGAGTGGAGACTGACTGGTGTGTGTGAGTGGGAGACTGCCTGGTTGGTGAGTGGGAGACTGACTGGTGGGTGATGGGTGGACTACTGGGTGGTGGTGGGAGACTGACTGGGTGGTTGGGTGGGAGACATGAAACTGGTGTGTGAGTGGGAGACTGACTGGTGGGTGAGTGAGGACTGCTGGGTGGGTGATGGGAGACTGACTGGGTGGGTGAGTTGGATACTGACTGGGTGGTGGTGGGAGTGGATGACTGACTGGTTGGGGGTGAGTGGTGACCTGACTGGGTGGGTGAGTTGTTGGACTGACTGGGTGACTTGGTGGTGAGTGGAGACTGACTGAGGCTGGGTGAGTGGAGAGACTGACTGGTGGGTGAGTGGGAGACTGACTGGTGGTGTGAGTGGGAGACTGACTGGGTGGGAGTTGACGGAATGGGGTGTGGTGAGTGGGTGACTGGACTGGGACTGACGGGTGGGTGAAGTATGGGGGAGACGATGGGTAGGGTGAGTGGGAGACTTACTTGGTGGTTGAGATAGGGACTGACCCTGGGTGGGTGTATGGGAGGACGTGACTGTGTGGGTTAGTGGTGACGTGCTGATGACGATGGGTGGTGGTGTGACGGTGACTGACTGTGGTGAGGTGACTGGGTGACTGACTGAGTGGGTGACTGACTGAGGTGGGTGGGACTGAGTGGGCTGATGGGTGGATGACTGAGTGGGTGTGGTGGTGACTGAAGTGGGTGGTGGACTGAGTGGGTGGGTGATGGTGGGTGGTGTGACTGAGTGAGAATGGGTGACTGAGTGAGTGGGTGTGGTGACTGAGTATGGGTGGTGACTGAGTGGTTGGTGGGTGTTGACGTAGAGGTGGGGGTGGGTGACTGAGTTGGGTGTGGTGGGTGACTGAGTGGTGGACTGAGTGTTGGTGGATGATGGGTGGGTGGGTGACTGAGTGGGTGTGTGGAGTGACTGGAGTTTGGACTGATGTGGTGGCTGGTGGTTACTGGTGGGTGGTTACTGAGTGGGTGGGTGACTGAGTGAGTGTCTGACTGAGTGGGGGTGGGTGACTGAGTGACTAAAGTGAGTTTTTGGGTGACTGAGTGGGTGGGTGACTGAGTGTGAGGTGATTGTGGGTGGGTGTTGGTGGGTTATGTGGTGGGTGTGGGTGGAACTGGGTGACGTGCGTGGGTGGAGACGGTGGGTAACTATACCTTGACCCCGGGCAGAGTGGCAGGAGGCCCGGGCCGCGCTTCCCCTCCGTCTGGTGGCCGGTCGCACTTGAGGACACAGGGAGAGCAGAACCCGGCCGTCGCTTCGCCCTCTCCGGAGCGTCAGCGCACGTGAGTGAGGATAGCAGGAGGCCCGGCCGCGCTTCCCGCCATCTCCGGGGAGCTAGGGGGGACACGAAGGGTGGGAGGGAGGAGAGGCCGGACAGGGCATACCGGGGGTCCGGCTCTTAACCCCGGTCGTCCGGGGAAAATCGGGCGCAGGGGAACGTGAGGTGGGATACAGCAGGAGTGCACGCGGACGTGCCGGGCGCTTGCCCCTCTCACGGGAGCAAGGGGGCCGCGCGTGAGTGGGTAGAGCAGGAGCCGCGGTACCGCGCGCGAGGGAGAGAGCCTGTAGTTTGCAGCTGAGCAGGAGGGCCGCGCTTCCTCCGCGGTGCACGGTGAGGGTGATGGTGCGGCTGGGGATGTTGCGGAGCGTGGGGATTTGGGTGAGGTGGGAGAGAGTGAGGGGGAGGGGGGAGAGAGTGAGGGGGAGGGGGGAGAGAGTGAGGGGGAGGGGGGAGAGAGTGAGGGGCACCGGGAGAGGAGGGGGGGGGGTGTGTGGAAGGTGAGCTGCGGTCCAACTGACGGGGGAGAGAGAGAGAGAGTGTGTGTGTGTGTGTGTCTGTGTGTGTGTGTGTCTGTGTGTGTGTCTGTCTGTCTGTGTGTGTGTCTGTGTGTCTGTGTGTCTGTGTCTGTGTGTGTGTCTGTGTGTGTGTCCCCGTCCGTCCCCTTTGGCCCGTCACTCTGCCTCAGGCCAATGAGAGGTGTGCGGGGGCGGGCGGCCCAAGGGACCAATGAGATTTCCCCTAGGGACACCGGACATCCAGGCAGGCAAACATACAGTGCTTTCAATTATATATAGTAAGATGCAAACAGCCTGACACATCAAAACAAAAGGGGAACATTGTTCTTTGCTCATTATAAAACCGAGCCCTGACATTTATATGCTCATTTCACACAGACCGTGTCACTTTTGTTTTATGTTTTTATTGCTGGCAGTACTTTGAGAAATTTTTTTTTTTTTTTTTAATGAAGTTAAGGTTTTTAAATATTTAATGCTGCTTGTCAAATAAGCCTGTTCCATGTTTACTCTTTCTTCTCTGAACGTACTTGTAGTGTCATGCCACTAACACAACAAACGTGTTAAGTTGTGACCCACTTTCTCTTTGTTGACTTGTTCATAGATAATAATTGCTTGAATTTACATATTTAGAAAAATGCCAGTGTGTGCGTAGATAACGCCGCAGATTCTGCCTAAAAAACGCTTGTTATTTGTTTAGAAAGATAGACGTTTGTTACATTTTCCCATAATGTGGAGACAGAATTCCTGCAGCCTGCATTTCTACATTATGGTTTAGTCTATCTTCTTGTCAAGAATATCGGAATTCATATACCTATTAGTTTATATAATACGCTTTTGCTTTCTTTGCCATATCATCTTCCTGGCTCAAATTGGCAAACGAGAATGACAGATTAGGAAATCTTTCCACAGATTGGTGGAAATACCTTATTTTTATATATTTTGTTTTTACATTCCAAATAGCATCTAAATAAAATGAAACTCTATTTGCAATACATTTGCTGAGTGAGTGAGCGGGTTATTTAATGTTGTTTTTTGTGTTTTTCAGTTGTCTCCCACCGGCACAGAATATGATGGAAGACAAAGGACCACGTGTGGCTGACTACTTTGTGGTCGCAGGGTTGACTGATGCATCCAAACCACTAGAGGAAGAAATACACTTTAATGATGCCTGCCATAAAACCGCCAAACCAAAGGAACCAATCACAGACGTGACGGTGATAATAAGATCCATGGGGGAGGAGGTGCCTCAGGGGTATATTTGTATGGACTCTACACCAACTGGAGTCTCGGCCGACCTCAATAATGGAAGCCTCAGAGGGCCCCAGATTTATCTTTGTTACAGGAGAGGAAGAGACAAGCCACCTCTCACGGATCTGGGGTGAGTCCCCACATTAAGGCATTAACTTTTGTTAGTCACTTGGTATGTTCGGCCTTTTATCTGTTACTCGTCCTATGACTAATGTATTGAGATCTGTAACCACATTTCAACTGTGCCTTTTAGCAGCTTTAGTCTCCTAACTCGTCTCCCAATAAGGCCAAGATAATCTTCCCTTTTTATTTTATTTTTTCAATAAAAGCTTTTGGTGCCTGCTATGGATACATAGCAATGTTTGCTTATTGTAATCTGTATTCCTTCTAAAATGGAATATTACATGTCTAAAATGCTAATCTCAAAATGCCTCTCGGTTGTTTAAATATGCATTCAATGCAGCTATCTTTGTAGACGAGATATATCTGCTAGATCAGCAGTCTCTGCTTCAGAGATGCAAAGAAATTGTTACTGCTGGGTAAGTGTTGGGAGGCGACTGCAGTGGGTATAGTAAGTCTATGCCGTTTGCTTTCTCATCTGTTACCTCTCACGCTTTGGTGGATACGTGCAATATGAAGTGCTGGGGTTTTTAGAATGCCCCTGAAATGTTTTCAATGTAGAAAAAAAAGATGGAGGCACAAAGTAATTATGCCATAGTAGTGGGCAGAACTAAAGTTACGTTTCGGGGACACAACCCCTTCCTCAGACAAAATGTACGTGTCCCTGAAACGTTAGGCCGTGGCCAGGGTGAACGGGCGCTCACGACCGGGACCTCACGCACGCCTTTAGCTGCAGCGATTTGTGGCCTGGGTAGACGCGATGGGGGGGGGGGGGGGGGTGTGACATCACGGAGCTGGTTCGCCTTCCTTGGGCAAACCACTCACGTGACCTGGCTGTCACGCCACAGAATCAAATTTATTTGATTCTTTGCACACCCCATCACGCTGGTGCATGCGCACGCGGTCTATGATCATTGCCTTAAGGCATTTTGATCATGCCGCGCGCGCTGTCGCACTCGCCCTGACCGCGGTCTAACTTTCGTTTGGCCCACTACCATGCAGTAAACCATAGCAATTTGGCCTAAATACTTGTGCGCTTCCATCTTCTTTTTTTTTTTTTTTTTCCTACATAACTCTACGATAGGTTTCTATTTGGAACATATGGTATTGGTGGGTTAGTTTGCACCAAGGGCTTCTCTTTTTTTTATTATAACTTATATTGGCATTGGGAGTGCCTCTGCATAACTTTGTACTACTGAAATGTTCTCGGTGCTTATTACAATCATTGTTATTGACTGGGAGGTGTAAAAAAAATTCTGCTTAAAGCAGACACCAAGTACATGTAAAACACTTTGGTTAGGGCAACAACGGGACATTCTTCTTAATTAAATCCCGGAGGTTAATGCTCCAGGAAGTGAGAGCCTGAAGGAGATCATTTCTCTTAGAACCTCGTGACCCAATAAGCCAAGGCGCTTCAAATATGTTTAATAGTCTTACTCAAGGAGGCATTTATTTATTCTGTATTAAACCAACCTCTATAAATTAATAATGAGATATCACTTATTTTCTGCATTTTTATTTCATGTGCAAAGAATGATTTACATGTTCAAGTCATAAATGCATCATGTTCTAAAGCAGGGGTGTGCAAACTGGGGGGGCTCAAGATTTTCCAGGTGGGGCACGGCGTTTACAGAGATCCCTCGCTCTTCCCCCAAGGCATTTAAATTAAATGCCGGAGGGCCGCGCAAGGCCCCTGTAACTTTCTCCTCCCTTGTCTTCTGCGAAGCGTCGTCATGGTAACTCTGTGTGAAATTACGCCGCTGGTATCACGTGACGTCGCGTTGCCATGGCAAAATGATGTCACATGACCCTGCGGCATCATTTGATGCCCGAGCAGGGGTGGGAGGGGGCGGGAGCATGGGGGGAAACTTTACGCACACCCCTGTTCTAAAGAGTTAAATTAAGTGTGATCCACAGCAGAGCTTCCCATTTAATTTAAACTGAAAGCTTGTTTACTGTTCGACATTTCTTTACTACAAAGGTTTGTCTAGTGCATGGGTGGCCAACTCCAGTCCTCAAGTGCCACCAACAGGCTGGGTTTTAAGGATATCCCTGCTTCAGAACAGGGGGCTCAATTAGTGGCTGTCTTCAACTGAGCCACTGATTGAGCTACCTGTGCTGAAGCAGGGATATCCTTTAAATCTGACCTGTTGGTGGCCTTTTGAGGACTGGAGTTGGCCGCCACTGGTCTAATGTGAGCACAGATATAAGGCTTTATCCCTTTCTACAGCCAGATAATGCTCTGTTGGCTTCCCCAGCAACTAATGTTTAATCTTTTGTTTATTGGAGTCATTATCTTGTATTGATGCAATAGCCTCTAATGTTGAAGGAGCGGAGGTCACTCCTTTCTCGGATACGATGTGACAGACGTCACACAGAACTGACACTTGTCCTTCAATTTGACATACATGGTGGGGAGGCACTTTTTTCGAACGAACACTGGCCCAACAGACTTCTCCTATGGGGTCATAAGACTTTAGTGGCTTCATTCTCGGTTCTTCGGTACGCCTTCAAACACATAGGGTGAATGTCCGATCATAATCATATCCTCCAACAGTCTGGCACCACTTTGCTAGTCTGCTGAAGATGGCATTTGTTCCTATTATTGCTCCATCTTCTCCTCCTTCACGCGCTTCAGGACATATTAGTGCCACTACTTCAAGGGGTCCGGCTACCCGAGCTATTTCCTTTGGAAATTCCAACTTCACGACCACGTAGCCCAAGTACGGATAGCTAGCGTCACTGAGGCCCCACACAACACGTCCATTCAGCGGCTGCAGTGGCATTGTCGCAGATATCGGTTGTACCATGATTGGAAGATTATAGACACTTGTGATCCACTATCCAGAAGAACCTTGCATGGTTTTCCTTCAATAGACGCCATCACTCGGGCAGAAGGGCCAAGAATCCCAATTGGCAGATTGGGGTACCCGCAGATGCTCGCATTAGTAATAGAGCTTCTCTTCGCATGGGGCCTGGCATGCTCCCTTACCAGGTCCCTCTGTCATTTCCCTTCTTCTTGATGGCTTCTTTTGCCTTTGCTGCCTTGCAGTACGCAACCTGATGTCCATGTTCCCCACACTGGAAACAACTCATACCTTGATTTCTAGGGAACCGTTCCGGGGCGTATCCGAAAGAGTACCCGCTGAGGCCTTCTTTTTGGGTGCCGCAGCCATCGTCAATGTGTTTATTTGCACCGTTGGCTCTTGAATTTGTTTTCTAAGCTCTGCGTTGCTAGCACCGTTCTCCTCACAGCCTCCTGCACAGGCGACAGCTACCCTGGCTTGGGTAATTGTAGTTCTAAGTGCCGCTCGCGTCTCTTTCTTGTCCTCTTCCGCACGCACTTCCCAGATAAGCCGTTCAAACGTTGGGGGGTCCTCTTTCCTGTCTCTCTGTAGTCGTCTCACGGTTAAATCGTCCAATAATGCACCCCGATCGACTTGTTCTACTTTCTCCTTGTCGGCCTGACCAGCTTCAATTCTTCCCCTTAATACCACGTGGCATAGTAGCTTCTCTATTCTATGTACGTACTCGGAGAACTTTCCCTCATCCTGGTGTAGAGAATTCCTAAACGTATCGTACAGATCATCAGCGCTCTCCGTGGTCCCATAAGCACTTTCCAGTACATCCAGATAATTGATTACTGTCGTCTCTGAGGACGGCAAGCGTAACGCCCTCATAGCATCTAATGCTGGGGCTCTCATACTTTCTGTAATCCTTTTTAGCTTCTCCCCATCAGAACACAGCCAGTCACGCACCATTTGGGTATCAGTATCCATCCAATTTTCAAAATCATCCTCCCCTTCAGGGATAGGCTTCACCCCAGAGAATGTCCTTAGTTGTTGGTAGGGGCTATTCTCACTGATGGGATTCATGACTATGTCTAGTACTTGTCCCACCGCTTGTAATAGGGCCTGGGAGGAAGGGGCAGAAATTTCGTTCAAGGGTTTTGGGGTGGCTGCACCCATCTCACTCAAGTTCATCTAGTCTTCCCTTCCTTCAGTAATAATTATTTTACTCTACCAGTCGGTTAGGGGGCAGGTCATGAACTGCAACAGCGGGACTATATTGAGTAATAATAGTCCACACAGTTGTGGCATCTACCCCCGGGTACACTTGTGGGTACTGTCTGTGGGTCAATAACTTAAGAGCATACACAGAATATAATAAAAAATATTCATCATAATGTAACACACTTTTTTAAATCTGGATTCCCCCCCCCCCCCCCACACACTTGCACTGTTTCAAGCACCCCATTAATACCTTCATCATCCACAGTGTCAGGGATTCCTGTTACTAAAAAGGCCTTGTCACGGTCTAATCCCGCCCTGGAGCACCAGTCGGTTAAGATGGTGGCACTCATGGTGACAAAAAAACCTTGTTCACTGGACAAAATTGTCGCCGTCACGTTTTTTTAATGGTAGATATCCCTGCGCTTTTGCCCCCCTTTATGGTGAAAATCTCAGCAGTGCTTCCAATGTTACCCCTCCGTTAACTACCTCAGACTAATCTGTTTTTTGCTGATGCGGGGGCCTGAGTTCTACTCCCTGTTTGTGCTGCGTGTATTTACCAGCTGAGCACGTGGTCATACAAACGGGGCACGACACCAGGGTAGTTATAACAATTTTATGAACAATAGGAAAGGTATAAACACAACTCTTAAACCATCACCGCAAACCTCGCTGGTTGAGGATCAGCACAGTACCAGTGTTACACTTGCAGTACAACCCCAGCGATGCACAATCCTAGGTATTGGAGAGTCTTGTATTACCCCGGACCACCCTGTGCCATACAGAGTCCTGGTATATGCGCCAGCACATAAAGTTGGAGCTCATGGTGGTTAGTGTGGTACCGTGGCAGGCCTGTGTCTCGCATCACTTGTCTTGGTGATGAAGATCTTCTTTGTAGTTACTCACCGTTTCCTTAGGCTGGAGGCTGATAATCCCCTGATACTTGGATCAAAGAGCCTGCCTGCAGACTGCTGCTACTGCTTACTGCTACTCTGTCTGCTGCAGCTTACAGCTGTTGCCGCTTGTTGCTGCTGCTTGTTGCCGCTGCTTGTTGCTGCTGCTTGTTGCTGCTGCTTGTTGCTGCTGCTGCTTAGGCTACGCGTATAGTGACGGCGACGAGACGGTGTCGTCAGGCTGCGGTCGCTGCAAAAGGCAAATTGAGATGACTTCCTGCGATTGCGACCAAGCCGTCGTTCCGTCGCGCTTACTATAAGCGCACGCGACGGCGGAAATGCATTTGTTTTGACGCAACGTTGCGTCGCTGTCGCCGGCACTATAAGCGCAGCCTTGCTGCTGCTGCTGCTGCTGCTGCTTATAACCACCCGACCTTACACCTACTGTACAAACCAAAGTTTCTGAATGTCTCTCTGCTATATCATCCTGGATGGCCCTCCGCCGCCTTAAACTCAACATGGCTAAAACAGAGCTCCTCATACTTCCTCCCAAACCTGGCCCTACTACCTCCTTCCACATTACTGTTGGAACTACGATCATTCACCCAGTAGCCCAAGCACGCTGCCTTGGGGTCACACTCGACTCCTCTCTCACATTTGCCCCTCACATTCAAAACATTTCTAAAACCTGTCGCTTTTTCCTCCGCAATATAACAAAGATACGCCCTTTCCTCTGTTGCTCGACTGCTAAAACTCTGACTCAGGCCCTCATTCTCTCACGTCTTGATTACTGTAACCTCCTGCTGTCCGGCCTTCCTGCCTCTCACCTGTCTCCCCTACAATCTATCCTTAACGCTGCTGCCAGAATCACTCTACTCTTTCCTAGATCTGTCTCAGCATCTCCCCTCATGAAATCCCTCTCCTGGCTTCCGATCAAATCCCGCATCTCACACTCCATCCTTCTCCTCACTTTTAAAGCTTTACACTCTTCTGCCCCTCCTTACATCTCAGCCCTAATTTCTCGTTATGCACCAACCAGACTCTTGCGTTCTTCTAAAGGATGTCTTCTTTCTACCCCCTTTGTATCTAAAGCCCTCTCCCGCCTTAAACCTTTTTCATTGACTGCCCCTCACCTCTGGAATGCCCTTCCCCTCAGTACCCGACTAGCACCCTCTCTATCCACCTTTAAGACCCACCTTAAGACACACTTGCTTAAAGAAGCATATGAATAGGACTGTGGCTATTCTGAACACATGGCACATAAAGCTTGGCCCCCTGCAGATGCACTTACCAGAACTCCCTCCTACTGTCTCTGTACGTTCTCCCTACCTACCAATTAGACTGTAAGCTCCTCGGAGCAGGGACTCCTCTTCCTTAATGTCTAAAGCACTTATTCCCATGATCTGTTATTTATATTATCTGTTATTTATTGGATTACCACATGTATTACTGCTGTGAAGCGCTATGTACATTAATGGCGCTATATAAATAAAGACATACAATACAATACAATACAATAACAGGAACCATTCTCTGCAGGGTCCCTCTTCTCCCTCTCTCTATGTGGGGCTCATGCAGACCCCTTTGTACTGGAGGGATCTGCACACAACCTCACTCCATTAGCTCTCAGTAGAACTCCCCAGCCTCTCCCCCTCTTCCACTGTCACCAACTGTCCTTGCACTGGCTAAGCACAGTCACATGGTCCAGTGGAAGGTAATTCTTAAAGGGGCCATGTCCTGTGCTGATAGCAGACACGGGGTTACAATCTGATCGTCGTCTTCTTACTAATGCGCATTCTGTCGGGAAATAGGATAGTTTTCTGGATTGTAAAATACATTTTCTTTCCTTCAGGGTGTTGTATGAGGGGAAAGAAAGATTAAAACAGGGTTGCCAGATAATTCAAGCTACTCCATATGGACGTCCTGCCAATATCAGTGGCAGCACCTCGCAAAGGGTGTATATCACCTACCGCAGAGCCTCGGAGAATATGACCCAGAATTCCTTGGCCGTGACAGATGTCTGCATAATTATACCAAGCAAAGGAGAGAACCCGCCATACACGTTTTGCAAAGTGGAAAAGAATCTCAACAGCAGCATGGTAAGATCCACATTATAGGGTGCTCTGTGACTCCTCTTCCAGGGTAATCTAGACCAGCGGTGCGCAAAGTGGGGGCGCTGGATTTGTCTGGGGGGGGCGTGGGCGGTTGCAGAGGTCCCACGCTCTTCCCCGAGGCATTTAAATTAAATGCCGGGGGATAGCGTGAGGCCTCTGCAACTCTGAAACTTACCTGGACTCTGGTAAAAAATGGATCCACAGCACTTGAATTGGAAGTATCAAAACGTACATTTTAATAGCAAATAATCTAAAAGACCATCACACGGTGACATTTCAGGATTCTTTACCCTTTCTCAAGCTAAGCTGGAAGCTATTGTTTCAGCCACTCATAGTAAGTCTGCTTTAGCTCCGCCCCCCCATGTCACTCGGGTCATAAGGCAATGAAACCTTGACAGCCATAAGACCCCTGCACAGACTGGTAGAGGTTGCTACGTCCCCATCCCAAAGCAACCAAGCGCCATGACTCAAATGCTTGGAAACGCAAGCAGGGAGGCACCATGGGATGCAGGAGGCGGGAGCCAAATGAATACAATACACACATCTAAATACACCGCAAAAAGTAGTGTGTGTTTTTCTTGATGGGACATCCCTGCTGTATCATTCTCAAGGTATATACAAGACAAAAATAGAAAAATATATATTGCAATATATGTAATGACTGTGAAGATGGGGGGGGGGGGGAAGACGCACTTGCGTGGTACAGACAGTATTCAAGCGTTTATGCATTCAATGCAAAGGTGAAATTATGAGACGGGATTCCCTGAAAATTCTTCTCCGTGGTGAACGGATCAGTTGTATCTCTCCATATAGTTTATAAAAGAAGCAAACGTGGTATAATACCGTTTTTATAAAGATAAAAAGAATGTAGACCAGTGTAAACGCACTCGCATACTCCACCTTTATCACGTGCATGTAGACCACACTGGGTCAAAAGCCATTTACAGCAGCCAGACAACGCAGACGCCAGTCCTCCGATCCCCAGCAAGTTCTCATGGCCGCACTTTCGGATCGTCACGACACGAAGGGCGGCGGGGAAGATGTCGATCCAGCATCCTCTGTAATGGAGTCTCTGCTTGCTGTCCACCCAACGCGTTTCACTGCGTCCGTGCCTTCCTCGGAATTCCCCCCTTTTATAGAGCTATTGCACTATATATTTTCGTATGTTTCACTTTGTATGTGCAGTACCTTGAGAATAAAACATCGGGGATTGTCCAGCAAGAAAAACTTAAACGGTATACTGCACTATAAGCCTGGAAATCGTCTACTTTTGTGAGTGCATGGACCCTATCTTTAACTCTTATCACTTTTTTGTTTATTTTTTAAACATATTGCACTATTTTCCTCCTCTTTCTATATATCTTAAGATTATTTGCGCCCTTTATTTTTTGTTCTGGATACAATCACATGTAATTACTAAAGCATGTAATAATAAGCATGTCGTCGTCCTCCTTACATATGCTGTGTAGATTGTTGGGCTACTGTGTTTTTATCCCTTAGAAGTTTATATGTCACTTATTCATGTGTGTGTCTATATCCATATCGCACCATCCATGTACATGGCGCTTTACAGCAGTAATACACACGACATGATAGGAATAAGCGCATCCGACCAAAAGTAAAACATTAGGAAAAGGAGTCCCTGCCCCGAAGAGCTTACAATCTTCTTTTGAAATTTGATTTTGGTATATTAGATACTATGGACTTTCTTTGTATTTTTTTTTTTCTAGTTCTCAATTTTGTTTGTTTTTTGGGAACATTGTTGTCACTCCCTACTCTCACTGAAACTTTTTTATTATTTTCTTGAATTGCACACATTTTGTGAATCCCTCCGTCCCCCCCCCCCCTCTCACCACTATGGTGAACCTCCTGTCACTCCCTTTTATATATTGGTCAGATTCACCTTACAAGGTCATTGGTGCTAGTAATTTGTAGCCCCTCATCCCAAAAAGGGCCACCTTAAAGACACAGAATAAATAAGGGATCGGCACTCAAAATGCACTTTATAAAAACAACTTTATTTCAGTAGTCCTATTTTAAGAAAAAAAGAAAATGTTTCCAAAACTATATGTTTGATAACCCAATAATATATAAATGCATATGAAAATAAGTGCCCTTCTAGCCAGGTAAGGTAAAAAAAAATGAACAGTAGAATGTGAAAAAGAATAGTGACAATGACATCTACAAAAAATTACCAAATTACAAAAATATATAGAAAAAATGTATTTCAGAAAAAAAACAAGGAATGAAGGGAAAAAAATCAGGAGAACCCAAAATAATTAAATTGATATATCTTTGAAAAAAATAAATACCTTGCGAGATCCAATCAATTCATCAATAACATCCAACTGCATGTCTCGTACACTCAGATGTTAGCATATGGTTCCCAATCGGGGTAATTTCCAAACTGGGTATTAGATCTGGGGTGCTCAATTCCAGTCCTCAATCCTCAAGACCCCCACCCAACAGGTCGAGTTTTCAGTATATACCTGCTTTAGCATAAGTGGTCCATTCTTTGACTGCACCACCTGTACTGAAGCAGGGCTATACTTAAAACCCAACTTTTTGGGAGGGGAGAGGGGGGAATTTGAGGACTGGAATAGAGCACCCCTGTACTAGATCTCAAATAAGACAACGGAGGGCCTTCTTTCCATTTCACTTATCTTAATGTCCTGTCCGTTTCCAAATATACACATGAATTTTTTTATATGGCTGGCAACGAACCATGTCCATCTAGCCATTTCCATCTAATTTTATATTTGGCCCCTCCTGGGTTTTTATGTGGCTTTCACAATGAAGGTTTGACAAAAACTAGCAGGAACATCACACGATTAGCCGAACTGTGGCAGTCTATAAACCAGATTCACGCAGAAGACGGTGAGCTTGCTGGGTTGTAATGCAGATCTGCTCATTGTATGAATGTTTTCGTAAGCAAGAAAAATACTTAATTTTTTTTAAAATCTCGTTGCAGTGGGGCTCGGCAGTATACCTCTGTTACAAGAAATCAATTGCAAAAACCAATGCAATATCTTACAAAGCTGGTAAGTAGAATATCTGGCGTGTGTGTTGCCAAATTCAGACCCTGTACAATGTACCTACACAGACTAATCGTGGATACACGGATCCTGAGTATTGAGCTTTTCGCTCCCTGGCAGCTTTTTGCATTTCACACTAACCTATAGAAGGGAG
The DNA here is from genome assembly GCA_036426205.1 of Ascaphus truei. Classification (NCBI taxonomy): domain Eukaryota; kingdom Metazoa; phylum Chordata; class Amphibia; order Anura; family Ascaphidae; genus Ascaphus; species Ascaphus truei. The sequence continues at coordinate 13,698,643 of CM071583.1, forward strand.
CCATATTACCGGACTTTAGATCCTTCCTGTAATAATGTGAAGGGATTGTATAAAACTCCATTTACCAGTCCGTTTATCCGGCAGCACCATGGGTTATAGACTCCCCCTTCCTGAGGTAGGACAGGAAGAACCTTGCACCTCCCCTATATAGGCCCTATATAGGACACCTCCCCTACATAGAAACCCTCCCCCTTTACCTGTGCCGCGTGTTTTCTTGCCCTACCTCGTGGTAGGAGCTTGTGCTACGATTCTACTTTTATTATTTTGGAGTCTCCCTCAGGGGGTCTCTGATCAACAGGTGACTATGGCGGAGGGGGGTGTCCAACATTGCGTCCCATGCAGACAGCCTTGCAGAGTCAACCAAAGCCCCCCCTGCAGCAATCTGTCAGCATCAGGTGGGGGTGTTGACAGGAGGTGCCGTGGTAAGTGCCACGTCACTGCCGGCAGTCGCACACCCACGTGGTCAGCAGGCGCCCTTTGTTGCATGGAGATGGGCACCACATCAGTCTCGGGTCCAAAAGTGATTGTGAATATCTGCATAAACGTCCCAACGTGAGAGGAGAAGGTGTCTGATGAATCCCAACAAGAACTGCATATAATCTCCTAATCTAACCCTACACCAAATATAGTGACGGTGATTAAAATAAAACAAACTGGGGTCACTCATTTCTTTGTCTGCAAATAAAGCTGTATATCCATATAACAATCGTGATTTGTATTAGGAATAAAACAAATGTATTATATTCCTTCATGATGTTTGGGTTTGCAGGCTCCAGACAGAATGAGCAGAGACAGAAGCATTGAAACATCTGTGGGCAGAATTTGGGGGAAACGCACACAGCACAGTATTATCTTCTTGAGTCTAAAAAACACCCAAGGTGTAGATTGTGACTTTAACCTTTGGGAAGACTTTCTCTAGACTGTAGAGCCAGTAAGCTTCCCTACGTATAAGCAGCATATCCTTGTCCATTCCAGAGACTATGGCGTTGACATGCTGTGTACCCATAATTTTGAGAAGAGACCATTCTCTTGAGATGTTTAAGTGCTTTACAGTGTTGGACTATGGTGGTTCTCCGTCTCCATGGCCAATCTTGCTCTTATGCTCTATAAAGTGAGTTAACATGCTGTTTGTTTAACCCACATAACACAACCCACAGTGGCATTTTAAGTATATTATTTGTGTTGGGGGGGCATGTAATCCTTTGTTTAATCGGGTAGCTTTTACCACTCCTAGGCTGGGTAAATAGATCTCCTGTAACAATTATAGAGGCAATTTTGTGTACCAATGGACTAAACAAGAGAGATGCATTAAATTCCAGGCACGAGCAAAAGGAACCTATAACAATCCAGAAGCACCGACGAGTGACTCAGACGCAAGTTCTTCAGCGGAATGTTCAAATTACCAAACGCCAGACCATCTTATTTAGGACAGAGTACGGGCATCTACATAAAAGACAAGACCCGGATGCGCAAACTGAAATTTGGAGACTGATGCGGTGCCCATCTACACGCAACAGAAGCGCGAGATCTGGATGACTTCAGCGAGAGTATGAGACATCGAAGGAAGCCGGACTGCACAGGCGCGACACCGGCAGAGGATTGAAAGCATCTGGACACATAGGACCATAAAGACTGGACCCCTGAGGGTCTAAAGCACATTCCACTTCCTTTAAAAAAGGCTGCACAGGTTGCCGAAATGTCTGTTTCCTTTGGCTAATTCTAGTATTCCAGCATCAAGATAAAAAATGGAACATACACAACTGTTCATGGTTCCAAAAACAGGTGAATTCATGCCAGTTCAGGATCTAAAATGTGTAAATCGGTGTATCTGTAGGGAGCATTTCAAAATGGAGTCATTAAATCCAGAGGATTTTATGGCAGCATTCGATTGAAGGTATTCTTACCGGCATATTCCCATCTGCCACACTCGCCAAACATTCTTGAGATTTGCCATGCAAGAAGACAAAGTGAAACACTTTCAATTCAAAGCTCTGCTGTTTTGGCCTGCTCCCAGAGTCTTAACAGAAGTAATGTCGGGAGCAGCAGCAATCGGGGAGTAAGATATTTCCGTAGTATTCGAACTGTACGACTGGCTACTAAAAGCAACATCACAACAACTCCTGGAAAACGACATTCGCTATGTACTTGGATTTCTACAAGATCTAGGCCTGGTCATAAATTGGGGAAAAAAGCAAATGGAGACCAACGCAAAGCATTCACTTTTTAGGTCTGCAATTAGACACAAGCGAAAGCAACAACTATTTATCAGCAACCAAAAGGGAAAATCTGATGTCAGATCACTCAGGACTTTCTCAACCATTTTGCTGAAGCTGAGTGCTAGGGCTCATGTCGGCTGCCATAGAAGCAGTTCAATGGGCAAGACTGCATATGCGTCCACCCCAGACAGGTCCTAAGGGAGTGGAACAGAAATGCAAGCTCACTAGAGAAGTCTGCTAGAGAAATCTGGAGGCATTAAGGACAGTCTTCAAAGCACTGGAAGCTTTCCAAGGCCAGTTGAAAAGCAAGCCTATGAGAATGCAGAGGTACAATGTGGTAGCGGCCACATATAAATTGCAACGGGTGTACAAGCAGCACAACGCTCAAGAGGGAGGCCATGCGGATGCTGTGATGGGCAGAGAACACCAGTGTCTCTCAGCAGTTCACATCAGAGGAAAGGAGAATGCCGATTATCCCATACCGGCTCAGAAGAGTTGTGCAACCTATCAACAGAACCATGCTGGATACTACCAGACAGGGAGGACCTTCTGTCTCAAGGTCCTGTACACCACCCCAACATCAAGAGACTGCAGGTGACGGCTTGGAAATGGAAAGGCGAATGAGACAAGGCGTCTATAGTCACCACTGGTAGATCCTATTACAGTCTCGTAAAATGGTGACCTCCAAGATTTCCATGTCCATCGCCACGCCCCCCCCTGTCGCCCTCTCGTCTCCTGCACTATAAGCAGGAATCGCTATTACAACGGTGACGGATGACGTCATGCGGTCGCGTCGCCAGAACTATAAGCACAGCCTAATACCTGGAGAGAATGCAGGAAACCGGAAAACCTACTCATCCTTTTTTTCTGGGGGAAAACAAAGCAGGCTTCTAAGAGGTCTATTGCAAGATGGATCATACAGACAATACAGGTAGCGTATCATACAAACAACATGCAAATTCCAACGGGCCTAAAAGTCCACCCTACAAGAGCGGTAGCAATGACCTCGGTGGACAAAGCACAGGCATCAGCAGAACTGCAAGTCAGTACATGGAACAATATACACACTTTCACAAAACATTATAAATTGGAAGTGCAGGCATCCCAAGTATCCGCATTCGCACAAATGTCTTACAGGCCGGAGTATAATAAATAGTTTTTCTCCCTGTGCCTCTCCCTGTGTTCTCTCCCTCGCTATTCCTGCAGTAAATACTATGGTGCTCTCGGATGAAAGGAAAGGGAAAATGTGGCTTACCGAAAATATCGTCCATCAGGCAGCATATGGCTTCCCCTTACCTTGTATTCTAGTTTGAAGAAGAAAAAAGAACATTTATGTTGAAGGGATCCTCGTTGTCTAAAAATGTTTACCTAGCCATGTATTGCTATGAACAATACTGCCCAGGTAAATGGGGGGGAAGTATCCTATATACTGTATATCAGCTGCAAGCTTCGTTCTGTCCTACGCCTAGAACCCATGGTGCTGCCGGATGCACTGGAGGAAAATAAATCTTCGGTAAGCCAAACTTTCCCTTTCTAGATTGTGAAATACCCTAATCACTTTTGTAAGCTCAAGGTACCAATTCAACTGTTACTGGAGCCAAATAGTTCTCTCGGGTCTTTACGATCTGAATGATTCACCATTTTTACTGTAAATGTCCGTGATCAGCTGTTGGATGTTTTGAATGTTCATCATCTTATTAGCGGTGATTGTCATTAAAGTGCTTTTCAGATATTGAATTGTAATTTTAGGGAGACTCACTTTAACTTTGCATACATTTTAGTCTACAACAGGAGTGGCCAACTCCAGTCCTCAAGGGCCACGAACCGGTCGGGTTTTAAGGATATCTTGGTTTCAGCACAGGTGGCTCAATCAGTGGCTCAGTCAAAGACTGCGCCACCTGTGCTGAAGCAGGAATATCCTGAAACCTTTACCTGTTGGTAGCTCTTGAGGACTGGAGTTGTTCACCCCTTATCTAGAATATGAGTGCGCAAAGTTTTGGCCCTTCGCCCCCCCCCACCCCCCTGCCCTGCCTGCTCAGCCACAGTTCTCACGCCCCCCTACCTGGTATCCGGCGTCATTTGACGTTGCGTTACCATGACGACGCGTCACCCGAACCCGTCGGAGAGAAGGGAGTTGGAGGCCTCGCACGCGCTCCCCGGCATTTACTTTAAATGCCTTGAGGAAGAGCGCAGGGCCTCTTTAACTTCCATGCTTCCCCATTCCCCCACCCTCCCCAAAAAAAATCTCGCACACACCTGATCTAGGGTAAGTTTTGTTGAGCATAACATTTTTTATGTTTGAGGCCGTTCCTAATGCATCTAACCAAGGATAAACACTTGGGAATTGTTGATGTAAATATATTCTGAAGTGAGTCTAGCAGCAGCGTTTGGCATAGAATTCAGTGGAGGAAGGCGAGACTAGACCGTAGAAGTTACAATATTCTAGACGTTGGAGAATGAGCGCACACATTGGTTTTAACAGTGTCTGTGTGACAGAGGAACGGGCCTTTGTTAACAATGTCGCCGAGTGAAAATCCACTGGTTTTGGTAACGGTGTGAATGGCTAGAATATGAGCGAGGAGTCAATTGTGACACCAATGCCGTGTGTTTGTGATACGGTGTGTATGATGGTGCTGCCAACAGTAATAGAAAAGAGGGCAGTGAAGCCAGGATTTGGAAGTGTGAGGAGCTCTGGTCAAAATGTTAAGTTAGTCGGCGGGGGGCTATCCAGGGTGAAAAGAGTTTAGGGACTTTGGGTCTGGACAGTAGATGTAAGGTGGGTTTGAAAACTAAATTTTTTCTATCAGCTATTTTTTTTTAATGCATTTCATGTGTTTTTTTTATAGGGTTAATATGCAGGTATCCTGAAGAGGATTATGAATCATTCCCCTTACCAGAATCGGTGCCTCTTTTCTGCCTGCCCATGGGGGCAGCAATTGAATGCTGGCCGTCTAACAGCAAATACCCTCTCCCAGTCTTTTCTACCTTTGTATTAACCGGAGCATCTGCTGAAAAGGTACAAGACATTAAAGCATGAATGCCCCGTAGGCTTCTGAGAAAGAGTGCTCAAGGCAGTCTGCAAATTATTAAAAAACAATGTGTACACTTAGGGAATTATACAGAAGGAAATCTAAGGTCAAATGAAGAACACCCATATTCCCCATGGCAGTCTGAAGGTAGACATTATTAAGAGTCCTTTTGGTGTTTGTATCACCATCATTAGTTTGAAATATGTAATACTGCCAATATCTGAGAAGGCTGCACTTGTGTCTCTTTTTATTTATTTTTTATTTTAACCTTTGTACCTCTGCACTCTTCCTTGGGAACAGACCAAACCTGTCTGCTCTTACCCTGCTGTAGTGTAAATTTCAGCTCGGGAAGGAAGGAAGAGGGCTGCTCTGTAGAGAACCGAGAAGGATTAGTGATGGAACTTCTAGGCTCACGCACAGCAGCAGATGTCCTGGGTGGGAGTCCTCTTTAGAGAAACAAATAATATGTATCTAATTTATCTTAATTATTCTAATATTTTAGCATTTTGTAGAAATCCTTAAGTCCAGGGGTTCTCAACTCCAGTCCTCAAGACCCCCAACAGGTCAAGTTTTGAGTATATTCCAGCTTCAGCACAGGTGGCTCAATCAATGGCTTGGTCTTCGACCCTTGAGTACTGGAGTTGAGAACCCCTGCCTTAAGTGAAGATTTACATTTGTAACAATTGAGTTACATTCGGCCAGTTTTGAAGCTTCTTCCACTTCAGCAATATTAAATACCATTGTCTTGTGCTTCACAGGTGTATGGAGCTGCTATTCAGTTCTACGAGCCATACGTGCAGGATCAGCTGACGGAAAAACAGCGAATCCATTTAGGATTAGCAACCAATGCAGAGGGCAAGATGGATCCTTCTAAAACGATCCATGTTAACAAATGCATCTGCCTCCTGTCTCACTGGCCCTTTTTCGATGCGTTCAAGAAATTTCTCACTTTCCTTTTCCGTTATTCCATCTCCGGACCACATGTACTCCCAATAGAGAAGTAAGATATCTGTGCGAGAAGCGTTAAATAATTCAGTCATCTGTCTTCTCTCTGCTTAGATGAGAACGCAATGTTATGTTAATCATATCCACACTTGTACTGATAGCCAGCTGGGAGCAGGCGTTACCGATCCTACCAAAGTATCATTTACAGCAACTTTATCTGCTTTTTTTTAAACAACACCTCTTTATTTAGAGGGAACCCAGTGCTTATGCAAAGGAAGAAATGTGCTGAATTCCCTCCGTTAAAACATTTTGCAACCTACATTATTGTTCAGTTTCAGAAAGGTTGTTGCCTTTTCCCAATACCCATTGAAATAAAGCAAGTGTTGAACTGTTGATGTATACTTTAGGCCAGGGGTTCTCAAGCCCCTCCACCCCCCACCAGGTCAGGTTTTAAGGATATCCTTGCTTCAGCACAGGTGGCTCAATCAAAGGCTCATTCTTCGACTTGAGTCTCTGATTGCGCCACCTCTGCTGGAGCTGCGATATCCTGAAAACCTGACCTATTGGAGGGGCTTGAGGACTGGAGTTGAGCGCCCCATGCTTTAGTCCATTCTGTTCTGCTAAAATGCTGTATCTTTATGTAAACGATTTGTTTTGGCTTCTTTTATCCTTAGACATATCTCCCACTTTATGCACAAAGTCCCGTTCCCATCGCCACAAAGACCACGTATCTTAGTCCAGGTAAACTTTGTACATTGGAGGTGTGTTCACCAATTAGCATCCAGTGCTTTTATTATACACTTTCTTTTTTTTTTTGCTCCGCTGAATAAATACAATTGGTTGTCTCTCTGTATAGCTGTCACCACATGATACCCTGATTCTAAGTCAGCCTGTCTCGTCACCACTTCCACTCAGGCAAGTACAAGCTATTCTGCATTACATTCTCATCTCTCTCTCCCTCTCTCCCTCCCTCCCTCCCTCTCTCCCTCCCTCTCCCTCCCTCCCTCTCTCCCTCCCTCTCCCTCCCTCCCTCTCTCCCTCCCTCTCCCTCTCTCTCCCTCCCTCCCTCTCCCCTCCCTTCCTCCCTCCCTCTCCCCTCTCCCTCCCTCTCCCTCCCTCCTCCTCCCTTCCCTCTCCTCTCCCTCCCTCCTCTCCCGCCCTCTCCCTCCCTCTCCCTCCCTCTCCCTCCCTCTCTCTCCCTCTCTCTCTCCTCTCTCTCTCCCTCTCTCTCCCCCTTCTTCCCTCATCTCTCTCTCCCGTCTCTCCTCCGCCCTCTCTCTCGTCCCTCTCTCTCTCTCCCTCTCTCTCTCTCCCTCTCTCTCCCTCTCTCTCCCTCTCTCTCCCTCTCCTCGGAGTCTTGTTGATGAGTGCATGAGCACACAGGTGCTGTAGTGTAAACCAGCTTCCTCTGGATTAGCATTGCTTCACTGCAGGCCGCATGATGGCTAAATGAACTTGATGGGTTGTGTCACGTGCCAGGCGTGATTTTGTAAGCCGCTAGGCACAGCCGGAGTTTGGTTACTTTAGCAACTCCTTCCCCTGCCGCTCTCTGCGTTTCCTTCCAATGGGTTTCCGGACACAAATATGTGATCGCAGACCAGTGTGGATTTAGCATTATAAGAGAGAACATTGCTAGGGGCACCAGGGAAAATTAAGAGGTGGACTGCGGTTGTAGAGAAGCTTTCTCTGCTCTTGCATAATAACGGCAACATTCCCATGTAATTACTGGGCAAATTAATTAGTGATTGAATAATTATCTTTTTTTTTTCTCCTGGTAGCATGCCATTCCTGGCAAGGTCCCACGACCTTCAGATACAACCCACAGAGAGCAGTGTATTTCCCAATTAATTAAACAGTAAGCCACTCTGACCTTTGCCGTTCTTGCTGCTGGTCGCATTACATTCATAATTGCGGCTAAATAATTTTATTTGCTGCGAGAGATACAACGGCTTAATCTGAAAGTTAATTCTAGAAATTGGTTGTGTAGCTGGTGGGGGGGGGGGGGGGGGGGGGGCACAGGATATTTCGGTTGATACGGTGTCCTGTCTTATGAGTTATTTTATCACTGAATTAATTTTGTGTTTTTATTTTTTACGTCCATTCAATGTGCAATGCTGGGTACTGTACTTTTTTGCTCCATCTATTTTTGTTACTGGAGTCATTTAGCAGTCCCTTGTGCTTTTTAATGTGATATTTTAATTTTGTCTTTATGATGTTGCAATTCGGAGAGAAACTCTCAAATCATAGACTTTAGACTAAAATGAACATGCCTGCCCCGTTCCCACCTTAAATGTCAATGGGGCGAAAAGCTTGAGTGATAAATGCTTATTTTAGCATTTGTAATAATGACTAAATAGAGATCATAATAGGATGTTGTACATCAGTGTGAGTTTCCTTTTAGCTGCTGCGTGGGACTGCCACTTTAAACAGGATCTCTGCACCTGCAAATAATGAGAAATTGCTTTGGACTTGGATTTAACCTGCAATTTAGGCCTAATTATGGGTTCTTGTCTATCTTTCAGCAGCATTGCTCTGCAACAATTCCACCAGCTGGAACTTTGTGCCTCTGTAATGGTTCTCTCTCCAGCTTCTTTAGCAAGCTCCACCTGTAAATACTGTATATAAGAATTATAGTGGTCAGTGATACTACTGTAGCCTGATGCAGCATCCTCTAAGCTTGTTATTTAATCATAGTTATAATTCTGAACAGCACTTATACTCAATTGAATGTTAATTCTGATGTTCATTTATTAGTTTTTATTTGGCTCTAAAAAACTTACGATCATTTGTTCTCTTAGAACAATATGATGTAGAGATCATGGTATTTGATAGGGTTTGGTTTTGTTCTATGTTAAGTAAACATTAGGTTAGGCACTTGATTTTAAAGGTTTTATAAAGGGAGCTGAACTAAATAGGTTAATAAAACATCTTCAACAGTAATCTATCATCTAAAACGGTTTGAAAGTACTGCAAGTAAAAGCTAAAACCCAACACTGACCTAATATTGTACACAATGCAATTGTTGATCTGCTTTATTGAATATGCTGTACAGTGTATCACCCTGTTCAGTAAAACATAATATGCCTGTGTGTGTGTGTGTGTGTCTATATATATATGTGTGTATGTGTGTGTATGTGTCTATATTTGCCACTTCAGAACTGTGTTTAACAAAATCCTTGTGTTGCCAACAGTGGTGGCAAATTTTCCACGCTGCTGCAAAACGTGGGCCCGGAGAATGCAGTCACCCTGCTGGTGTTTGCAGTCACCGAACACAAAATTCTCATCCACTCCTTACGACCCTCCGTTCTCACAAGTGTGACAGAAGCCTTAGTCTCTGTAAGTCTTTCCTTCCCTTATGTAACATTTACGTGGCGACAAACTTCCCCACTTCTCCTTTGCCCAATTTAAGGGCCGTGTTGTATAGCCGCTTTCAAAACTTTGAGCAGCGTTTGCATTGAGCTGCTCACAGTATTTTAAATCCATATTGGCTAGGACAGGTTTTTTTTCTTAGCAAGGTTATCCCTGAATAGTCTGGACAGGTTCCTGTAGACTTCCAGGTTAATTGGTATTAACTTTATTTTTTGCAATATTGTTACAAATCAAATGTAAACGTAAAGGCCTCCCTGAGTCGGAAGAGGTTAATGAACTCTGCTTTGTAACTGGAACATGCAGTGACCTCTTTTTTTTTTTTCTCCTGATTGCTTTTCTTGTCTGTTTCCCCTTTGTCATCCTTACAAAAGAATCAATGTTTGGCTTGCAACATCAATGTACCATCACCCTGTGCCAGTGCAACAACCCAAGTGTTCCTGATTCCCAAAGTGTCGGTTGTGCTGTCTGTGTCGAAATGTTAGAAGCAGACTGAGACGCGTTATGGGCTCATTAACATGGCCATTAACAGGCTGCTCTCAGACTTACTCATTGCTGTTTCTAATCCAAATTTGGCATTTTGCAGCCAGTTCATGCAGTACGAGTGTAAAATGCATATGGTGCAGAAGCTGAATGCTGCTTCCCACTGCCATTCTCTCCCGTGTAGTAATATGGCCGAATGTTCATATAAATCACAGCTATTTAACGCTTAACTGACTTGTATTTGGAAAGAAGCCTTTTAATTTGTACGGCAGAATGGGAGGGTGTGTCCACGCTGAAGAAGCGGTGTTCCTTTGTGTCACTTTGCTTCCATAGGATGACATTCTACTGGTGACGACTGATACCCAAGTAATCCTCACACTGAGGTTTAATATGGTGTGATGTTCATTTATTGCATGGCAACCCTTTACTACAGAGCTGCAAATGGTAGAATAGTCTACTCTACAGCAAGGGTGGCCATCTCCCCAAGGGCTACCAACAGGTCAGGTTTTCAAGATATCCCTGGTTCAGCACAGATGGCTCAATCTTTGACTGAGCCACTGATTGAGCTACCCGTGCTGAAGCAGGGATATCCTGACAACCTGACTTGTTGGTAGCTCTGGAGGACTGGAGTTGGCCGCCCCTGCTCGATAGTGGAACAAACGCCAGCTTTAAGGCATTTCACCCCGTAGCTGGTGGCAGGACCTTCAACGCTAGCTTTACAAATGGCGGACGTTCCCTCTTGCAGCGTAGGCATTAACATTTAATGGTGGTACCTACATCGCCGTCTCCCATTAAACCAAGGCCTCCCACTTCAGAGGCTGCCCCACTATTGTCAGAACAGACACCGGAGGTAGACGTGGGATTATTGTCCATGAATTGGAAGTGTAATGATAGGGGGGCACTGTCTTGGCTGCCCTTGGATGACGACCCCTGTTAGTGGCACAAACATTTAGATGTCTTAAGGGACCGTGCAGTCTACATACAGTTGGGACTCTTTTTTTTTTTTTTCCTGTACGATATAACATGTAATATTTTAATTGCTGTTGTGTTGGCCTACCCATTATATGCTCATGTGTTGTGGCTGTGTGGTTTGTTACTCTGTATCACATCTTTATTGGAACAGTAATGAGTCTCTCTTCTCGCTCTCTTTCCCAAAGATGATTTTCCCTTTCCATTGGCCCTGCCCGTACATCCCCCTCTGCCCTTTGGCACTTGCGGACATGTTGAGCGCTCCGTGCCCGTTCATTGTCGGGATTGATTCGCGCTACTTTGATCTGTATGATCCGCCACCGGATGTAAGCTGCGTTGACCTAGATACCAACACAATCTCGCAGTGAGTATTCCTGGATTAGAGTTTGCTCTAGCTGCAGTAAAAGGAGATTGGGGTGTCCTTCCAACTGCAGAGGGGGTTGTTGTTTTTCTTTACCCGTTGACTGCTGGAGGGTACTGCATTGCTCCACAATTAATTGCAATACTTACTGGCAAGAAAGGGTTTGATGTGGCATGTGTACAGTTAACAAGTACATTGCACTTGATCTAGTTGAAGTAGTTTAGGGGGAAACACTAGAACCTGTGTGTGCTTCACAACACTGGAAGGCCAGTATTTCCGTGAATGAATGCATACTGTATTACACAGTACAGACATGCTCTAGCGAGGTGTAAAAAGTTTTATTTCTAATATTTTGTGTTATTGTCGCCTTTCATATTGCGTTTAATTTATTGTGTGGATTTTCATTGATACTTTGCTATAAAACCTATTCCCTGTTTGCCTCCCCTTTAAAAACAGGAGATGTTTTTGTTTTTAAGGTGCATATGACACTTGACCTGCTGGGGTCTTTCTATTTTTATATGAAATAATGTTATCTACCCTACAACAAGAAAATAAATATCACAAAGCGTGCTCCAAGTGGGTTATTCATTAAGGTCCGTTACAGGTTGATGTATGTTAACCCGTAACAGACATTTAAAGGTAAAGTAACCCACCCTAACTAACCTCCAGTTTTGTTTCTGGGGGTCCACCGGAGATGAACCGCACTATTTTCACCACCCGGTTCCCGAAATACTTACTGGTTTTTAAAGGGGATTTAAATGCCTATTCAATGGGAAGTCATAACTACTGATAATGCAGCTTCCTATTGGCCTGAGATTTGGTATCCATTTTGTTTCCCCTGAGCATTAAACCAGTTAATTTCACAAGTATCTCAGGACTCAGGAACCAGGGGGTCTTGGAGCTGCCTGCTAAAAAAAGAAAGGGGGGCTAGAAACGAACAAACAATCGTGTAGAACAGGAGTGGTCAACTCCAGTCCTGAAGGGCCACCAACAGGTCAGGTTTTAAGGATATCTAGTTTCAGCACAGGTGGCTGAGTCAACGACTGAGCCACCTGTGCTGAAGCAGGGATATTCTTTAAACCTGACCTGTTGGTGGTCCTTGAGGGCTGTAGTTGGCCATTCCTGGAGTTGGAGGAACGTCTTCTTTAATGAATGACCCCCTAAGTGTGCAGTGTTTGGCCATTAAAAGGTATATAATGCACAGGTACAATATCACTACGGGGTTATCATCTCTTGTAATAACTGGCCGTGTTTTGGCAGAACATTGGTCCCTTTGTATGTGTACATAGAATAATATTCCGCTCCAGGACCCTGTAAGATTTGCTCTCACCTAGTTAAACTCTGCAGAGTTTGTCATTTCAATAACAGAATCTCCCCCTATTTACAGAACGGAGTGTAAGAGAAACGTGACATGGAAGATACTTCCGAAGAAATCCTGCAAAAACCTGCTGAACACTCTGAGTAACTTGTACCAACAACTGGCAGAGTGTAAGTACACAAAGCAAGCTACCAAGTGTGACGTACAAGTGTGTCACAGGATCAACCTTGTGCAGTCACTAGAACAATGTGTTCCTGTTCACATTTCTTTCACATGAAAGGCTGTTCCCGGGTGTTTATTATTTTCACGTGAGGTTCTATTCACACATTGTTCCAAGGTCCTGACTAAAAGTAGCCTGGCCATGTTTTTCTGTTGTGCTTAGGGTCTTACCCCTTCAGGGCCTAGCAGGCCTCATCCCATCAGTGAGGGTAAAATCACCCCAAAACCCGCCTGTGTAGTTCACAATCCTAAACTATTGTTTCCAGTTTTAACTTCTTTTCCCCTTCTGCACTTTATTGCTTTTTGTATTTTTATCTCGTGTTTTGATTTATTTTGTAGTTTAAATGTTTTCCTTTTAATTTGTAGAACTTTTTAGAATATGTGAAGCGCTGATAGACCTATTGGAAGGAAAAACGTTATTATTATTAATTCTATCTTGGAGGCTTTGCACGACGGAACATGCTTTCAGTTTAGTTTGCTTTGTGGTCTCAATAAAAGCAATTTTCGTGTCAATATTTGGAGATTATTTACCTGAGAAAGGGTCTCCCGAATAAGATGGCATTTCTACTTGCAGTGCAGCAAAGACCAAGAGAAGATGGGCTAATGGAGCTGGCGACGAATGACTGTGACTTTAACGCTGGGAAGAAACTGCATCAGCTGGACATGGAGATTCAGGAAGCCTTCCTGTGCTTCATGGCATCTATATTAAAAGGGTACAGGTCATACCTACGACCTATCACCCAGGCCCCATCAGAGACTGCCACAGATGCCAGCTCTCTCTTTGAACTGCAAGGTATAACAAATAAGCTATTGTATCTATGTTTTCCAATCCCTGCCATGTACAACTCCTTGGTATCTATTTACTGAAGTCTTCCAGTTGCAAATACGTGTGTTTTTTTTTGGTTTTTTTCCAAACATTTTTATTAGGCATATATACATTTGACAAACATGGTAGATTATTGGTAGCCTAATACAAAAACTATTTTTTTTTTAAATATAAGAGATGAGATAGAGTAGATCATCGCCACTTGAGGCGAGGCCTCTAGACCACATTGTGGTCCAAAAGGAAAGAGGCTAGAAAAAGAAAAGGAAGAGAGGGAGGAGGGGAAAGGCTTGAGGGAGGGGGGATGAGAATTGAACCTCTCCCCGTACGCCGAGAATCGAGTCTCTCCACTTAGATTCAGGTAGGTCTGAGTCACCCTTACAGTCAAAGGAGGTGAACATCAGGACTTGACTATAGCATTAGCCATGGTTCCCAGATCTTGTAGAAAGCAGCTGTGGATCTTTTGAGGAAAGCAGTGAGCTTTTCCATGAGCATTACCTCATCGATCCTCTTTTTATTTTCTGCTTGGAAGGGGGAGATACCTTCTTCCAGGAGGCGACAATTGCACATCTCGCCGCTGTGAGAATGAAGGAGATTAATTTCCTCACTGGTCGGTCAATTTCCTCTATTGGCCTGGCCAGTAGGTAGGTCAGTGGCTCAATAGGTATTGTGAGGTCCGTTACCTCTTTTATTAAGGTTTGTACTGTGAGACAATATTTCTGGATTTCTGGACACGCCCACCATATGTGAGCCATGTCTGTGTGTTTTTATTAACGTGGTTTTGCTTCCAGGAGACTTCAGCAAGTAACCGGTTAAATGTTAAGATCTGCAAAGAAACGTGTGCACTGGTTGGTAAAAAGGGTGTGAGGTGATTTTCACTGAACTTGCAAAGTCCTGAAGGGTTTGAGTTGCAAGTGGCGCCTGTATATGATGAGAGCTGTTCTAGTAGGGTGGGCAGATGGGCAGATGGGTAAAGCGCACGTTTTGATGTCGTTACAGGTTTCTTAAAAAGCCGCGACCGTTCACATCACAAATTCTACAACATGATGACCAAGACTCAGATGTTTATCCGCTTTATTGAGGAATGCTCCTTCGTCAGCGATAAAGACGCCAGCCTGGCCTTCTTTGATGACTGCGTTGAGAAAGTTAGTGATGCCTGGTTTTATTTAAGACCTTTTGCTGTCAGAAGGGCAGGATCTGATGGCGGGGGCCTGAATCCTGCCCCTCTGCGCTGGCTCCTGAAAACCAGCTTTTAGTCATTCATGGTACTTCGCTTGTGCCTCTTTTATATCTGTATTTTGGGAACATCGGATGCATGTTATGTCTGAAGGATGTTGTTATAATCTTGGAAGACATCACATTGGGGTTGAGCTTAAAATAATTGTACATTTCAGAGATTGTTTTTTTTTTTTTTTTAAATTCCCTTTCACCTTCACAAACAGCCAGGTAGCATTGAGCTCTTATGTGATTTAATCTGACAAGTGTTTTCCCTTCTTTCTCCAGTTTTGGATTCCTTTCTCTCTCTCTCTCACACACTTTTGTTTTCTGCAGGGCATGTAAAAGTTCACCTGTCCCTTTGAATGGGATTTAATCCTAATCCTGCAAAAACCTTTCCTTTAATATTTTTTGTGTTTATTGAAACTCACTATCTGAATAGTTTCCATTGTAATCACTTCATTCTGTTGCTGCATAAACTTTGTTGTACACAGAGCTGTGTATTCCTCGTCATTGCGGCCCTACTGCTGGTTTATGGAATACAGCGATGAGCTTCATTATATAGTACTCATAAGTGTCCTGTATTCACCACGGCAACATCTGTTTTTGTGCATGCAAGCTTTATTTGTATTCTGGCTGAATATCACACAGGCTTGTGTTTTGACAATTCGTTTCTTTATTCTCTCGTTAACAAGCTGTTCTTAGAGAGGACTAATGCAGATAAAGGAGGCAAAGTAAGTGTTTTAGGGTTATTGCAAATTTTAGGGTTGGCATAAATATTCCTTTAATTTCCTAGATAACAACAAGTTTTAGAAGTTTAACACCGTCGGTCCTGGCGAGGCCATGTTGTACACTGCAAAAAAAAAAAAAAAGCATTTGCTAAAGCATCTTTTAGCATTCCAATTGTTAATATGTTCAGTAAGACCAGTTTTACACGTACGTGACGTTGAAACGAATGCACTTTTTCATGTTTGGGAACACTAGGGCTGCAGTTGATTCTAGGGGGGGCTTGGTCTCCGTTCCCCAGATACCCGTGCAGGAAATCCAATCCCATGGATTGTTAATCTTGCTAAGTGGGTCACCTTCTGTCCCGTTCAGCTGGAATTAAGGCAGATTAGGAGATATGTAGCTTCCACCCGTTGGCAGTCCTCACGTGGTCACCTATGTCAAAAGGTGGCCCGGTTTGCAGCAGTGCTGTTTTTATTATTCTCTGCAGCTTTATTAAAATGTTCAAACAATGAAGTGTTTGTGTTGTAGCAAGAAAAAGATGTAAGCCAGCTATCCAGTTGAATGTTCTGCAGGACCTTCCTGGGAGTGAAGAGTTAAACAAAAACACCACATTTGTTTTAGCAGAATGTTTTCTTTAAACCCCGCAGTACATGGAACATAGTTTTGCATTGTGGGCATCTCCAGTCCTTAAGGGCCAGCAACAGGTCAGGTTTTCAGGTTATCCCCGCTTCAGCACAGGTGGTGCAGCCTTCGACCGAGCCACTGATTGAGCCACCTGCATGAATTGATTTCTCTCCTGTCTTTAAATGTGTTAACAGATAGTCAACAAAGGCTGATTGGAAGAAAATTGTGTTATTTTGCCCATTTTCAGCCCAAATACAGATGTTTTACTTATCCCGTTCTGAGAGAGTACACCAATGATTGTGGTTGTACTAGTTTACCTTCATATATTACATTAGTTTGTGTTCTGCCAAGTTGAGACGATCAATGATCGACTTCTAGCAATATTGCAGTTTTCTGGGACAGTTGTTTTGCATGTGTGTGACTATGCCTGATGCTTTTGTTCAAAGTGCATTCAAAATGGCTGTACTGCATGTCAGGGGCGCACAAACTTTTCTGTTTGCGCCCCCCTGTCTGCTTCTCTCCCCCCCCCCCCCCCCCCCCCATACCTGCTCTCTGGCAGGGGCGGAGTCATGTGATGTCGCGTTGCCATTTGAACCCGCCGTGTTGTCATGGCGCTGCGTCACCGAAGAGCAGGTAAGAGGGAGTTATAGATGCCTCATGCTCCCCCCTGGCATTTAATTTAAATGTTGTGGGGAAGAGCGCGGGGCCTCTGTAAGCGCCGCGCCCCCCCCAGTTTGCACCCCCTGCAGTATGCTATCATACGGCTGTTACATTCTTCGCTGTTGTAGGGATAATTCAAGTCTGTGGCTGTTTTCAGCTGCTTCCGAATATATTGAATCATCCCCAAAGTGTTAATGCTTCTCCAGCAGTAAAAGGGTTAAAGAAGTATGAGTGAGCATTGAATGTATGTGGGTATATCTTTATTTCTATAGGACCCACCGTGTGATCAGCCATTTACAGAATATACAATAAGTGCAACAAATAAGATCAAACAATAGGAAAGTAAATCCTTGCCTGGAGAGCTTGCAATCTAAGTAAATATTTAATTCTATTTTTATTAAAACTGTTCGTTGTACCTGGTTGCATATGAATGGAGTCCAAGGCCGCGTCCATGCTGATCGTGCGCGAGCGGCGCGCTGAATCACATTAGTTGAATGAGATCGTGTATAGTGTGTGCACGTGAGCGTCGGCAAGACTTTGTAGCGCTTGAGTGGTTCGCCCAATGAGGGCGTACCGGCTCCGTGACGTCACGGCCGCGCCGAAGCATCTAGCTTCAAAAGACAAAAATCTCTCCTGCTTAGGCGTGCGTGACGCTGCGCTCACGCACTAACCATGGACGCGGCCGAACAGCATTTTTGAGAGCTGACGGCCAGGGCACCAGTTTAGATTATACTTAATATCTTCAGGTAGATGTGGACAGGCCGGTAGAGACGCGTCTTATTGAGCTGGACGAGTCCCACAGAAGCGAGCACACAGTTTTCATAACGCCGCCGGAGATCCCCCACTTACCGAATGGGGAGGAGCACCCCATGAAATACAGGTAAGCCAGTGCTTGTGGGCAGATTAAGTGGAGCATTTGCAATGCACAGGAGGTTTATACGGCATTGCCCAAGCCTTTCTGTGCTGGCATAATTATGGGAACGTTTCAGTTGGATCGTGCTGATGCCGTTTGTGCTCTTAGGAAAGGATAATACAGGATGAAACATTTGATATGTTAGAGCAGGGGCGGCCAACTCCAGTCCTCAAGGGCTACCAACAGGTCAAGTTATCAAGATATCCCTGCTTCAGCGCAGGTGGCTCAATCAGTGGCTGGGTCAACAACTGAGCCACTGATTGAGCTGAACACCTGTGCTGACGCAGGGATATCTTGAAACCCTGACCTGTTGGTAGCACTTGATTACTGGAGATGGCCGCCCCTGGATTAGTTCCTGGTGCGGGGGGGGGTGATGGTCTGTATAAAAACATACAAATGATACTGTGCACCCAGGGAAACTTGGAGAAATGAGCACCGGAGGTTACCTAGTGTAATGTATCGCAGAGCGAGAACCCGAAGACCCCCAATGTCTTAGCCAGGCCTTTCCTAGCCCATGAAGCACACACCCGCTGCCAGGCGCTACTTGAATAGATGGTCATCTCTTTCCGAGTAGATTGTTTGTCGTTCTTGGATTCAGTATAATATAGTAATTTTCATCAGAGTAGTTTATAAAACCTATAAAATCACCAAGTCTTGGATTCTTAGCAGTTATTCGCAGAGGTCGGCAGGTAATAATTTGCTCGCACGGTAGCTTTTGTTTGTGCCAGAATTGGTTCACTCCCTGACATAACTGAGGCATTTTCTTTAGTGTTCCATTATAATGGTGAATATGCGAGTTACATGCTTGTCTTGTTCTGTTCCCAAGTTACAACGGGTTCCCGGTTCTTTCTTTGGATCTATTCGACACTCCCGATGGCCTGAAAATTCGCAAACCCTCCTCGAAGGTCACGGCTCCCTGCAGCCCATCTCCAATGTTCAGGAGAACTAAACAGGTGCTACCAATGAGACTTCCTCTGACTAGGGACCAGGAAAGGGCTGGCATTTAATGAAGCTTCTCCCCTAAATAATAAAACGATATACAGGCATACCCCGGTTTAAGGACACTCACTTTAAGTACACTCGCGAGTAAGGACATATCGCCCAATAGGCAAACGGCAGCTCACGCATGCGCCTGTCAGCTTGTCCTGAACAGCAATACCGGCTCCCTACCTGTACCTAAGCTGTGCGCACGCGGGGAGACTATAGAGCCTGTTACACATGCGTTATTTACATCAGTTATGCACGTATACGATGATTGCAGTACAGTACAGGCATCGATAAGTGGAAAAAGGTAGCGCTTCACTTTAAGTACATTTGCGCTTTACATACATGCTCTGGACCCATTGCGTACGTTAATGCGGGGTATGCATGTAGCTTGTTTCTCCCAGAGAAGAATTCTTGTAAGGAAATGTCACAATGAAATGTCTGGGATTAGGGGGTCCTTGTAGTTTGGAATGGCACAGTTCAGCTCCAGAAACACTGATGTGTGAGCCCAAAGCCCAAAATGTAAACCTCTACCTTGCCCAAGAATGCCCTGAGCTTTGGCTGCTCTCCTATGTTATGTTGCACAGAGATCTAGCTGATAAATATGTCACGTAACATTTTCTGTAACCTCCTGTATCTGCGCAGGAAATCCGGTCCGCCCATAAAATCGCGCGGCAGTACTCCTCCATCCCGCAGATGTGGTCCAGATGCTTGCTGCGGCACTGCTACGGCCTGTGGTTTATCTGCCTCCCTGCGTACGTGAAGGTCTGCCACTCCAAAGTGCGAGCTCTCCGGGCCGCGTACGACGTGCTGCGGAAGATGCACGTGAAAAAGATCGACTCTCCCGATGAGGTAATGTAGGGCTATTCAACTTCAGTCATCCAGCCCCCCCGCCCCCCACCCCCCCCCCAACAGGTCAGGTTTTCAGGACATTCCAGCTTCAACACAGGTGGCTCATCAGAGACAGAGCCTTGGATTAGGTTCCTGTTCTGTACTACAAGCATTGTCCTAATGTAACCTACATCAGAGGTGCTCAACTCCACTCCTCGAGCCCCCCCTCCCCCCCAACAGGTCAGGGTTCAGTATCCAGCTTCAGCACAGGTGGCTCAATCAGAGGACTGGGCCTCTGATTGAGCCCTGTGCTGAAGCAGGAAATCCTGAAAACTGACTGTTGGGGGGGGGGATTGGGGGGGCTTGAGGAGCGGAGTTGAGAATCTCTGAGGTAATGTATGCAGAAAGCAGGCATGTAACTCGTGCACACGCGTGTTGCGGGGAGGTTACAGTGATCACTGAAATTCAGTCATTGTGTCCAAAGACCATGATAAGACATGGGAAATCCCTGTGTGATCCTCACAGACAAGATCTTCTTTTTGCTTCGCAAGTCAGAGACGAGAGTCTGGTCGTGTTAAAGAAGAAAAAAAATGCAAAATTTGCCTGCACATATTCAAAATCGCTCATTTTTAACATGTGACCGAAGCAGGGGGGTCTCCGGAGCGAAACCCTTTCAATTTCAGCTCCGGGGACCCCCTGCTTCCAGAGATACTTACCTCCGTAGGGGGTGCCGCACCTCTCTGCTTTTTAAAGCTCATGCGTCCCGTTGGCCAATAGGAAGCCGAACCGGATGACATCACGGCTTCCTATTGGCCCGCACCGGATGACGTCACGGCTTCCTATTGGCCCGCACCGGATGACGTCACGGCTTCCTATTGGTCCGCAGGGCGAGGCAGCTTTGGAAAATGGTAATTACGTGATTCCCTGCTTGCATGCCGGATCGGCTGCCGGCACCCCCAACGGAGGCAAGTATCTCCGGAAGCAGGGGGTCCCCAGTGCTGAAAATCATGGGGTTTAGCTCCGGAGACCCCCTGCTTCAATTCTATGTTAAAAAAAAAATAATTGCCTCCTTGTATTGCCTCTTTAAACCTGTCCCTTTCACCATGGGGTAGTGTGTTCCAGTGAAATAGTATGGTGTTTCTTGCAGGGACTCGCATTGTTTTCAAAGATATTATCTCCTCCATTGGACATGAAATCATTATATATTGTTTCATATTGCGATGTAAATTGGGCAGACTACTTTGCAGTCTATAGTAAAACTTCTGTGAGATGTCCTGCCTTCTAGAAGCTGTGTTATGTGTTACCGTAGGTGTGCTATCGGGTCCTGATGCAGCTCTGCGGCCAGTACGGGCAGCCTGTGCTTGCAGTTAAGGTTCTCTTTGAAATGAAGAAAGCTGGAGTGCAGCCAAATGCCATTACGTATGGCTACTACAACAAGGTGAGCAGTGAACGGGCCCCATGGGAGGGGATGTGTCACGGTCTATAGCTTGTGGTGTATTGATCATTTTGTGCCAGCGGGAACATGATCACTGTGGTCACCTACTCTTAGTCCATCATGGAGATCTGCTGAAGTATTGCAACCCCATGCAAGGAGACCTGCTGCAGCAATGCAGCCCCATGCAAGGAGACCTGCAGCAGCAGTGCAGCCCCGTGCGAGGAGACCTGCTGCAGCAATGCAACCCCATGCAAGGAGACCTGCTGCAGCAATGCAGCCCCATGCAAGGAGACCTGCGGCTAGAGCAGCAGTAGCAGTAATGCAGCCCCGTGCATGGAGACCTGCTGCAGCAGCAGTAATGCAGCCCCGTGCAAGGAGACCTGCAGCAGCAGTGCAGCCCCGTGCAAGGAGACCTTCAGTCATTAAATATAGCAGTGTATTTACCTTGCAGTGTTACAGAAGCCATGTAATATAAAAGCAGTATATTTACCAATAGCTGTTGTATAATAGATTTTTAGTCTTCTATAGTAGTGACACTGTACACAACACTGTGCATAATTCATAGAATTCCCAGACTAATGACCTGTTCTCTGGTGTTAGCATTGCATGTTGTGTAACAGCGCGTTATCTGTGCTATTTTAGAACAAAGCGATCAGAATAATTAACTGGAAGGGCCTCTGTACAAACGAGACAATTTAGCCGATATCCTGCCGAATTCTACGGCCGCTGGCGCGTACAACGAAATATTACTTTCAACGATTTCCTCCACAGGCCGTCCTGGAAAGTATCTGGCCCTCAGGCAACAGGGGGGGCTACTTCCTGTGGATAAAGGTCAGGAATGTGCTGCTGGGAGTAGCCCAGTTTAAAAGGGCCTTGAAAAAATCGAATGTCCCACCTCAGCAGGCTACTCCTTCAGGTAATTACAAACATTTTTACCATCTTCCACTTACTTTAACCCCTCAATGCCAGGTGCTTTATAAAGCAACGGGGTTAAGCTGATGCTCATTCAAATTCTTTCCTTCTCCTTAATTTACATTTGCTAGCATAATAATCAATATCGTTACAATGCAGCAAGTACTCTTTCCGTCCCCCCCCCCCCGTCCCCCCCTTCCCTTCACTTTACCTCCGTAATGCACAGCAGATTTGCTTTGTGGCAACATGTGACTTGTAAATCTTACTTCCTGATTGGAGAGGCAGTAATTGCGTTATTTAGATGTTTTTAACATAGAAAGTAAGGGACCAGATTGGAAAAAGAAGGGATTTATTTGACTTATGCAAACCAAAATGATAGCAAGAGCAGTTGTAAAATGTAATACCGATGTAACTGTCTTGGTCCCCGAGGGTCCTGAGTAACGGTGCTTTTTCTCCTGTGCCTTGCGCAGTGTTACATATTGCATTCTGCTTTTGTATTCGGGGCTTACACAGATGGCAGTGACCTGGATGCGGTCAGCCACGGCAGTATGGATAGTTCTATCGACCTGAACCCTACAGAGCAGCCGCCCTACAGCGCAGACGTAACCAACGCTGACCCTGCTGATGACCGATCGAGTACAGGTCTGCTCTGCGTAGTTAGAATAACTTCACTGCCATCTCCTCCAGTGAGCAGGTTAGCAAAGCATGATGTTGTTTAACGCCCTGCTTATAAGGTCTTCCTTCCCCTCCCTCCGTCCCTCCCCCCAGGTGGACAGTCTGATCTCGGTTACAGCTCATTATCCAAAGAAGAGGTGCGGAGAGGAGCCGTACATGACATACAAGAGGAAAAGGAGGACGAGAGGGCGAGTGACTGCAGCTCCTGTACGTATGTGTTCAAGCCGCTTGGCCTTCACTTCTGTGTGTAGTGTTATTGGCAAAGAGTTATGATTGGTTTTGCTGCCCTGTCACTGTCTGTGCTGTCCTGCCTCCCTCTCAACATCTGTTTTCATTCTCAGTGTCAGAAAGTTCTAAGGGCAGCAGAGACGGTCTCGCCCAGCTGGCCAGTGACCTCCCGCAAACGGCAGAGTCCATTGTGCGCATAGAAAACAAAGCAGACAGCATGTCTAACACGATCCGTGAAGGTAAGCTAGCCTACAGCAGTGTTATATTGTGTAGGAAGTACACCCAAACACATTGCAACAATGCTTTAAGAGAGATCTGTGATCGGGGAGGGGGCCTCTTATGCATTGTAAGGCTCCCCTGGCAGAGAGAGGACGGAATTAAACCGGATAAATAGAACGCTGCACGTTGTTTGCACAAGGGGACAGAAAGCAGCGACCTTTTACAATAGGCAGTGATGTACAGTACATCTCCGCTGTCACTTATTACATTCACATTTCCTTAAATCCCAGCCACCTTTTACAAGAGGCGTCCCCCAGCAATAACATTCCTCTATGTTCAATGAATCATGTTCCCGGGAACCAGGTAGACGATATGCAGTGATAATGTGCATTGAGGAAAGCAAGTTTCTCGTGCTCTTTCTTTTTGGAACTCTCTTTTTTTTCATTGCGGGAGCATCTCGCGGGACGGTTCATGTTTCGATCCTCCCATGGAAAACGTAATGTGCTTTCCTTAGGACAGGGGTAGCCAACTGCAATCCTCAAGGACCACCAACAGGTCAGGATTTCAGCATATTCCTGCTTCAGCACAGGTGGCTCATTCGAAGACTGATCTACCTTGTGCTGAAACTGATTTTACCACCTTATGCTGAAGCTGGCACTGATTGAGCCACCTGTGCTGAAGCAGGGATATCCAGAAAACCTGACCTGTTGGTGGCCCTTGAGGACTCGACTTGGCCACTCCTGCTTTAGGAGAACCGGCAGCAGAGGAGACGGTAAAAGGACTTGTGTGTTTTTATCTGAAGTTTCATTCAGTAGAATTTGGGGGGGCTCCTTGTTATGCTTCATTGACTGAGGTCTCTGCATATAATTTCTAAGAAATGTGTGCAATATGTGATGTTTGTTTTTTACATGTGGAAATGAAGGAGCACTATATATAATAAGTAAACATTTTGGAACTATTTTTTGTGTGCTGGGTACAGTTTAGATCAGGGGAGCGCAAACTTTTGCTGCTGCGCCCCCCTGTCTTGCCTGTCCTGGTGCTCGCGCCCCCCCCCCCCCCCCCCCCCCCACACCACCACCTACCTTCCAGCTGCGTCAAATGACACTGCGGGGTCATGTGACGTCACATCACGTGACCCGCGGCGTCATTTGGCGCGTGTCATGTCACATGACCCCCCGCGGTGTCATTCGACGCCGCATTGCCATGGCGACGTGTCACAGCATCTGATTCAGGGTAGGTTTTGTGTTGCAGAGGCCTCACGCGATCCCCAGGCATTTCATTTAAATGCCTTGGGAAGAGCGCGGGGCCTCTGCAACCGCTCGCGCTCCCCCAGCACAATCTCCCGCCCCCCATGGGGGGGGCGCTTTTGGTTTAGATAACCCTGAAATTAGTTACAACTCCACCAGTGACGTTTGTTATGTTTCAGGTATTTCCTTCCCCTCCTTATTGCACTGATATAATTTCTGTATGGGTTATTGTTGCATGTAAGGTTCAAAACCACCAGAACGTTAGGTCATTGGGGCATGTACAGGCGCCACACACTACATGAGCTTCATCAGGTGTGCAATATTTATATTTCCGTTTCTTTATCTTTAGGCAGCTCAGCGGGTCTTCTGTTTGCACCATCCTTTGCCGAGACCAGTGAAGGTGAAATGTACCAAAGCAGGAGCTTGCGGAAGGTACACAAGAGCGTGCTGGAGCCAGGCCTGACGTCTGGTCAGCTGGCGTGGGGAAGCCGGAACAGACACCCAAGCAGAGAAGATCTCGTAGGGTTACTGATCAACGGGACTGGCCAGGACACGAACCCTAAAGACATGGTGGAGAAACTCGGAGCGGATGCCAAGATACTCTGCGGCATTTTGCCAAAAAGCATGCCGCGTCCCAAGACCCTCTACATTAAGAAGACGTCCCCCAGGAAGGCGAGAGCAGCCACAGGGGAGTGGAGCGATGAGGAGTCTCCCGTGGGAGGCGAGGGGTTTCTCGACAAAGCGGACTCGCCAGGGATTTTTGATCTGGAAGATCTTGACAACGACGCAGACGAAACCAAGCCAGAAAAAACAAGTGGCGGGGAGGCAAGGCGCACAGAGAGAAGCATCAGCACAACCTCCTTGTCTTCCATGTTCATGGCCAAGCCAGCAGAAAAGACAGATGTAAAGGTCGGGTTAGACCCTCTGTCACTGCTGGCGGCAGAGACCGAGCAGGAAGAGGAAGATGAAGAGGAGGAGGAAGACCAAAGCACCCGGACACCATCTGCTCAGAGGGACCTCGCGGAAGAAATAGAAATGTACATGAATAACATGAGCAGCCCCCTGGCCAGTCGAGCCCTCAGCATGGACCTACAGAGGACCAGTTCTGACCAATACAAAAGCCCCAGGGCTGTTCCTCTCTGCAGGCGCTCAAGCCTCCCTTCCACCTCCCCCCAAGCACCTAGACTGGCAAAATCACGGACTTACCACATTAAGCGCAAGGAGAGACGCCGTGACAGGCTGTGGTCTTCTCCCACCTTCTCAGCGTGCAGTCCTCAAACCAAGCAGCAGCCCCCAGAATCTGCGCTGGCCCTAATGTCCCCAACATCCTTCAATTTGGACACACTCCTTACACCCACCTTGGATGTCTTCAAGAGCAGCATGTTCTCTGCCGGCAAAGGAGTAGCCGAGAAGGCCAGCAAGTGGTACTCAAAGTTCGCTACCTATGCTGGGCCTTTAAAGGTGCGCTGGAAGAGTTTGCTCTTGAAATAGTCAGAGTGGAAATCGAGCACTGTTCAAAGCCACCTTTGTATGAATGATATGGGGTTTTTTAAAGCCGCAAGTTGTTTATTTTTATGAAACGAGTTCCCCTGGAACTGCTGCACTCTAAGTGATGGGGATATGGCTGCTGAGGTCGGCCTCACTGGCAGTCAATAGAAAGCTGAGATGAATTTGCAGCTACCCATTGGGTAACCCTGTAGCCCAGGGGTGCTCAACTCCAGCCCTCAAGACCCCCCCACCCTAGTTGTTGCCCCCTCCCCCCCTCCCACCACCCACCACCCCCCACCAACATATCAGGTTTTCAGAATATCCCTATTTCATTACAGGTGGCTCAATCAGCACTACAGATTGAGCCACCTGTGCTGAAGCTGAGATATTCTGCAAACCTGACCTTTAGACGGGGAAGGGGGGGGGGGGTGTCTTTCGTAGCCATCTTTGTTTCTTTGTGCACATACTGGCAAAAGGAAACAATTCGTTACAAAATAAATAGCTGCTGTAAATTGTAGCGAGCTTGTCATTAAGACAAACCGTGTGAAATCAGAATATTTGCTGTGCAGATTTGAGCCCTTTTTTAAATTTGACCAGCCTTCCCTTGATAGCGAGAACAGAAGCGCGTGTGTCTGCAACTGCGCGAGTGTGTCTGCAACTGCGCGAGTGTGTCTGCAACTGCGGCCGCCTCTGAGGAGCTGGCATAATGTGTCCAATATGATCTGAACCCACACATCTGCCTTATGCAGGTTTCCTTAATATGACAAATACACCAAATATTAACCCCCCCCCCATACAGTGATCAGTGAAGAAATACTTTCCTATTGTTAGAAGTTATTCACATTACACATTGGCTGCTGTTTGTGCTTAATTAATGCACATTATCTTTTATTTATTTCTTTTTTTTGCTGTTCTTTGGTTTCTCATATTTATACATCCAGAGAGTTTTGTGTACTGGTTCTGTTCTATGTGGGTTCTGTGCAGACTGGAATGTGGTGTAAAGAATCTCTTCCTGCAGGATCAGAATTCTGACCGGGCGAGCCTGTCTTCGGGGGGAGCTGTGGACGTTGAATCCACCTCCTTGAGTGAAGAAGACTTTGAAGGCGTTGCCTCACCGTGTGAGAGTGAGATCACAGCTGGGACCAAGGGGATGGGGTTAAGCAGAAGCAGCCTGGAGAGGAGCCCATCCCAAGATGGCACTTCCAGACAGCTCTACCATAGTGGTAAGAGTGAAATGCCAGGCCCAGAAGAGAGGGGGGTGCCCTGAACTGCTCCCTTACACTGTAACAGTCACATTGACTGATCTCCTCTTCTGTCTCACAGGCTCCCCTTCTAGGGTCTCTCTGAGCTACAAGTCCGAGCTACTTTCTTCCTGCAATTCCAGTAGTACCAGTGTCTTCCAAAACTATGCTATGGAGGTGAGCCCTTTGTCATTAGAAGTCGGCAGTGTTAGTGCCATCATGTATGGATCTATTTAGTTGCATAGAGCCAACAGTGTACACAGCGCTTCACAAAATTACAACACAGGGAAAATAAAGTATGCACAGTGAGGATAAGAGCAGGCAGAAAATGACAGCAGAAGGCTCTTACGTTGTAAGATTGTGTCCAAGGGACGGGAGTTCTGGCATCTTCCAGGAGTTCCCACTGGGAAACCTGTGCATGGGGCATACGTTTACTTGCAATCAAGGCCTTCAGCTTTGCTCGTAGGTGTTGCTGCCCTGAAGTCCAAAGCAGCGGTTTGCAAAGAAGTGCGCTTTGACCGGCTGTTGCATCAAATGGAGGAGCTGGTTCATGTTCTTGCATCTGGCCCAGATTAAGATACACAGGGGACACGTCGCTTCACCAAACATACACACATAGAACATAAGACTAAGCTACCTGGTGCAAGGGAGATATCACAGCATAAACACACAAATAATCAGAGGATTATATAAAGCCCCCTATAATTGCACTCTTGATAGGTGACATTATAAGGAAAATGTAATCTCATAGGAGGCCACTGAATAGCCTACTCCCTAAGTAGGGTAAGCCGCAAAGGTCACACTCAAAAAAAAAAAACGACGAGACACCATAAAAATGCATACACAATGCACGATAAAATCCCCAAATGTGTAGAGGCACGAAAACAGGGCTAGGAGCTATCAGTATCCAAAGCCACATAAATCAGCTGACACAACGCTATGTGAACCCACACAATATGTGTGTGGTAGTATGCCAAATAAATACATAATAGATGGTACAGCGCAGTAGAGATTATAAAGTGCTTTGAGACCTCCGTGAGGTAGTATACAACCTGGTTAAGGTGTCCTGCTTCTAATCTCTAGCGTGCCGATAGCTGCAGCCCTAGGAAGTAACAGGAGCTAATCGCGCCTCATCCCACAAGCCGCGTCGTATCGTGCATTGTGTGTGCATTTTTATGGTGTCTCGTCGTTTTTAACATTGTTCATTAAAATATATTTTTTTTTTATTTGAGTGTGACCTTTGCGGCTTACCCTACTTAGGGAATAGGCTACTCAGTGGCCTCCTATGAGATGACATTTTTCTTATCTGGCCCAGATTGTCAGTTCTGGAAGTTAACTGCACCTCAGACCTTGATACAGAAACATCGTAAATATGTGTCCCTGTTGTGTATCGTTTCCATACGATCTCTTCTGTCCCTGGAAGACTCTGGTGAATGGGCCAGGTGGTCTCCAATGGAATAGCCCTGCTTAGTAGATATGGACCGATGTGTCTTGAGTAACGCTTCCCTAGCTCCTCTTATTCACACTACCCAAATTGCGACATAATGCAAAGTGTATTGGTACAGCGACTTCAGGTGGGTAATAAAGCTTATCCACCGGTAATGACTACCATTCCCAAAGGATGAAAATACCTTTTGGTACCAGTTTTGCTTCTAATTCCCTTCCTCTAAGCTGCAGCAGGGCCCCCTTCCATGCAATACTGTGGGTGCAGGCACTTGGCATCACAATGGCCGCTCCCTCCTGTGCAGGTTCTGATATCCAGCTGTTCGCGGTGTCGGACGTGCGACTGCCTTGTCCACGACGAGGAGATCATGGCGGGCTGGACGGCCGACGATTCCAACCTCAACACCACGTGTCCTTTCTGCGGCAACCCCTTCCTACCGTTCCTAAACGTGGAGATCCGAGACCTGCGGCGTCCCGGCAGGTGAGGGACCTGGGTGCAGTTATTGTGCGATTTGCTGGGTAAAGGACGGCGATTGCTACCCACTTACCCGCTGTTAATATTGTCACCTTCATTGCAAGCTCTGCAGGGCAGTAAAGGGGAGGGCACGGCAAGTGGAACATTTTGAAGCCGTTTGACATTCCGGCCCATATTTACCAAGTGGTGCTATGCCATAAGGCACCTTCTGTCACTGGGAGGCGCCTCGTGTAAATGGATGGGCTGCGAGTCGGCTTGTGGCTCCATAAAGGTGTCTTGGAACTTAGCACGGCTTAATAAATATGGCCCTCGGCCTTCTGAGATTAGCAGAGTGATCAGTCACGGCTCCTTTATCATTATCTAGCACAGGAGTGGCCAGCACCAGTAGCACAGCATAGGTGGCTCAATCCGAAGCTCAGTCACGGTGACACCAACTTTTATCAACACATTTATATTTCTGGGTACTTGATTGAACAGAACAAGTTGCAAAATAAATTGTGATTTATTTCCTTAATAGACAAACACACGACATCTGCAGAATACACTTGAAAACAACACGGGAATCAGGGAATGAAAGAAATTGTCCTTTGAAACAAAAGAAATTGTCCTCTGCTTGCAAGCGCAAGGCTGACCTGTTGGTGGCCATTGGGAACTGACGTTGCCCACCCCTGATCTAACAGCAACAAGAGTTTTAGGAAGTACAGACAAAGCAATCATTATACACGATGAAGCAAGGTCAATATAGTACAGTACCAACAAGACTGAAAACTAATGACACTTGTCATTGGTTATTGTATTTCAGCGCTCTGTCCCCGGCCCATGTATTGCATGTCGCTTGTTTCGTAGCGTTAGCTGGTGTAGGACAGGTGCTATCGGTACTCTGCAGGTGCTGGTCTTCTGAGCAGGGAAAAGGGCTGCAAGAGGATGTCCCGTCCCTCCTCTAAGAACCCCTTTTTCTTTCAGGTACTTCCTGAAGGCCAGTCCATCTGCAGAAAGCATGCAGCATCCACCCGTGTCCTCATCTCATGGACCTCGACCCGGAATCTTGGCTCCACCCAGCGGGGCGGATTTCAGCGCACGTGGGTACGTGTAATGATGGCACGCTGGGTGAAATCCGTACAAATTAGTTTATTTGGTGCACGGTTTATGGTCCTAATTAGGAGTTTACCGTGCTGGTCTGTTTAAGTCAGTACGGACACTGAGCTTTCGGAGGCTGATATTGTGGGTTTATTTCATTAGAATTAAATAACTACGGGGGTTGTTTGATGCAGTTGATGGCAGAATACTAAGCGTACGACTCACAGAAGGCCAAGTCAGAAGACTTAGTCAAGGGGCGACCTCGTCCCAGACCTCGTCCCCTTTATACTTTTCCCAAGTGAACTCGGCGCCAGCTAGGACTCGGCGAGCAGGTCTCCATGAGTCTGCAGGATCCTGTTTTTCAATCTTGTATGTCTTCTTTTTCTTTAAAGTAAAGCCACGCCGGGGGATTCTCGGGCCAGGATTATTGAGATCCCTGCAGGGAAAAGGACCAAAGATGGCAGCGGGTCGGAGTGTCCCAGCCTCCCCATCGCTAGAAGCGTCAGCACGTTCAGCCCGTTGGGTGAGAAGGCATGTAACAAGCAGAGCCATGTTTCCACCGGCAGCCTCCCTACCAGCTTTCCGGAGGCTTCGGTACGTACCCCCCAAATCCTCATTTATATTTTGGAGACTCTCTTGATCCATTTGCTCTGAGCTGGGCCAGCAACGCGTTGTAGTGGGGTGAGGAGAGCCTCTCCTGTTATAAGCAGAACGTCTGAAACCTTGCTTGTTGCAGCACAGAATGTAATTCCATTGACTACCTCAGGAGTGGCCAACTCCAGTCCTCAAGTGCCTTTCCCAGGATACTTTCCAAGTAGTATCACATACAAAGGGACAAAAGAAGAAACCCCTTAGGCTAAGGCCCCGCTCCCAGAGTCAGCGCACCCGCACTGCAGACATGCGGTGCGCTGACATACACAGACCGCGATATGCGGTCTGTAGGGAGCGGGAGGTGGGCGGGAGTGGGAGGTTTGACAGGGAGGGGGGGCGTGGCTTGAGCGGAGGGACCCGCTACTCCCCCCCCCCCCCCCCCACCTCCACGGACTCGGGCTGGAGCTGCTGAGGGTAAGTATTAAACACACATACACGCAGGCACTCATACATACATACATACACACACACACACATACAGGCAGGCACTCACGCACTCAGGCACACACACAGACAGGCACTCACCTGCTTTCACTCCACACTCCTCCCCGCTCCCCGAAGCCTCTCCTCCTCCCGAAGCCTCCCCTCCCCATTGGCTCACAGCCACACCACGTGACGCGTCAACGCTAGGAAACACCATTCTCTTGTGTCTCCTAGCGGCTGACGCGCCACAGCGTGTAGTCAGCTGTGCCGCCAGGGGGGAACGGGGAACGGATCAAGCGGATGCCCATGATGGCGGGGAAAACTCGCGACATGGCCGCCCGCGCCAACGAGCGCAGCGGGACCGAGGCCTTACATTGCACTCTACGTGGATTTTGTACAAATAATTGGACACCTATAATTAGTTCATTTACATAAAAATGCACACTATAAAATCAACGGAGGAACTAGGCCACTTGGGTTATCGTAAAGCTTGGAGCCGGGGCGGCCAGCTCCTGTCCTCAAGGGCCACCAACAGGTCCGGTTGCAATGATATCCCTGCTCCAGCACAGGTGTCTCAATCACAATGACTAATATCCCTAATACCTGACCTGTAGGTGGCCCTTGAGGACTGCAGTTGACCACCCTTGGTATACACTAAGGTGTCAGGGAAAGTATACAGAGATGCCATTTTTGAGTTGGGAAACCCGAGTCAGGATTTAGCATATTTATGGCGGACTGACCAGTTGATCAGCCACAAGTCTCCTGTAGCTAAGGGGCTAGGCTTGTGTTATAATTGTATCTTCGTTTAATGTCCTTATTGAACCCATAAAACTGTATTTATTACATTGAACTTTTAAAAAGAGGAATAAACTTGCTATCAGTTTTATTTTATAGATCAGGAGTGGACAACACCAGTCTTCAAGGCCCCCACCCCAACAGGTCGGGGTTTAAGAAAATCCCTGCTTCAGCACAGTTGGCTCAGTCAATGACTTAGCCACTGAATTGAGCCATCTCTGCTGAAACAGATATTCTTGAAACCTGACCTGTTTTGGGGGGGAGGGGCAGGGGCTTGAGGACTGGAGTTGGCCGCTCCCGAGCGAGTGCAGCTTTCCTTCTGGAAGCTCCTGCAACACATTGCTTTGCTAAGTGGTGTCAGACCGCGGTTATTTCCGCTTTACGTTTACCTTTTTTGTTTTTTTGCTCTCCTTTTCTGTCCTTCTGGAATCAGGGCTCCCTGGGGTTGGAGTGGAAGGTGCCCGTCCCAGAGCCCATCACCGTCCCTTACCTCAGCCCTCTGGTAGTATGGAAGGAACTGGAAAGCCTGCTGGAAAATGAAGGGGATTTGTCCATCACTGTCCCTGGCTTTGTAGACCATCACCCTATAGTGTTCTGGAACCTAGTGTGGTATTTCAGGAGGCTGGACCTGCCTAGCAACCTTCCCGGGTTAATCCTGTCCTCTGAACACTGCAACAGGAATTCAAAGGTACGAGCCAGTGTGCGTTACGTGGACCATGGGTGGAAGCAGCGGTGTGTGGCGCGGTGTGTGGCGCGGTGTGTTCCTCTCATGGGAAATAAATATGCTGCATTCTATAATGTTACTGGAGGTCACTATACATACACGAAATGTAGCACCCCGAAATCTTAGTATAAAGCAAAGCACAAACCCCTCCAATGGTGTCATGTATGTGATGTCCCTCCCGTTTAGTCTTGTTCCCCAGTTATAACCAACAGTAAGATCTTTCCTTTTCCATGAGAACTTTGCTCACGGTTACTACTGTTCTAGCTGTAAAAACAGTGTTCCAGCCGGGACAGCCGTGCAGAATGTAACCACTTTGCTGTAGCCTATTTCCGCAAAGTAGATACAGCTACTGGAGGTTGCCATTGTATAGAAACATGCCGTATCATTGCATGGTACGGAAACACGCCACGTCACTACGCAGCATAGAAACACGCCACGTCACTACGTGGCATAGAAACACGTGACGCGGGTACAGTCTGACATATTGTATATTGCGCCAAACATCACCGCACACGTTTTGCTGAAGCACAATCCTGTTGCAGAAAAGGCAGATGACGTAATGTCCGGTTTCTATCCGCGCTGTTTGTGCTTCAGATCCCACGGAGCTGTATGTCCGAGGACAGCAAACACGTTCTCATTCAAGTCCTGTGGGATAACTTGAAACTGCACCAGGATCCCCGGCAGCCTCTGTACATCCTGTGGAACACACCAAGTAAGTACTTCATACTACTATGTGTTGCAGGGGAGGTGCCTTATTGCCCCCCTTCTGAAAGGAGATGTCTGAAACTCCCAATCTTCTTTGTTACAGGTCAGAACCGCACTGTAGTGTTAGAGTGAGTTCTAGGTGGTAGATGGGCTTCTCTGTCATTGTTGTCATGGAGTTGTGTTCTGGTCACTTTCCTGCAGACATGTGCAGAGCATTTCTATACTTATTTAGAGCACGTGTCCGTGTGGCGCCTCTCACAACATGAGAACATATAATTATTACACAGATTGCTATACATGAATGTGCTCTGACTCTGGTGCTCCAGATGTGATACCTGCAGACAGGTTAGGCCTGTAACACATGCAGCATTTTCTCTCTGCAAAGAGAGATTAGTGCATTACTGGTATTTTTCTCATCCGCCTGCGTTTGTAGCATAATAATCTCTCAGGAGTTCTCAACGGAAACCCCCCTGCAGCTCCGGAGACCCCCTGCTTCAAACCTGTTTTAAAAATCAAAAACGGTCCCCAGGTATGCTCCTTTTAACACATTGCCCTATTCACCTGGAACTTGTATTTCTTTGAACATGCACAAACCCGTTTATTTTAATCGGTTTCCCCAGAACAAAAACCTATTTCAAGCCATTAATTTTACAGAGTTTTATTTCAGAAACGACCTGTGTGTGTAAACATAAGGATGGAACCCTAATTGGGATCTGTGAATAATTCCTATTACTTGCTCTTTCTCACTAGACATGGGGTAGCCAACTCCAGTCCTCAAGGGCCACCAAACAGGTCAGGTTTTCAGGATAGCCATGCTTCAGCACAGATGGCTGTCGAAGACTGAGCAACTGATCGAGCCACCTGTGCTTAAGGAAGGAATATCCTGAACCTGACCTGTTGGTAGCTCTTGAGGGCTTGAGTTTGCCACCCTTGCACTAGACATCCTTTGGCCTCGGTTATACCAAGAGCTGCAGGGCGGCAGCGCTATCCTGTGACGTCACCCTGCACTGCCGCCGTGCGGAATCTTGGTTATATCGGGGAGACAGGAGAGAGAGGCGCAGAGGAGGCGTGGCCTTGAGTGGTTCACCCTCATTGGCTGAACCACTGACGTGACGTGGCCGTCGCCTCAAGAAAACAATTTAGCAAATCTCTTCAGGAGACTGCGGCCCTGCAGCGCCAGGCGGCGCGCGGGTATGTAAACTGTCAGCGGATTTCAGCTATTTGTTTTCCGGCCGCCGGCGACTTCTGGTATAATCACAGCCTTGGTATGAGCGCCATTACTAATGATGCTGCAGCTTGCCCATTAAACCCTCTGTGTGACCGGGTCTTAAGTACAGCAGCATATATTTGAACATGAGCTCATTCTATGGGTCTGTTTGCAGCTCAGCAGCACCAGCTAAAGGAGGAGTCCTTCGACCAGGAGTTTCTAAGGGGCTTGGTGAGGAGCATCAGGATGAACAACGTCTACGGACCCATAAGCCAAGTTCTGGAGACACTGCAGCAGTTCCCAGAGCACACGAGACAGAGGTAAATCTCCGTACCACAAGGCACTTATTCATGTTCAGCACAGGGGCGGCTGGTCACATTATCCCTTCACTGGTTTACTTTGGCTTTCTTTATTTTATTATCCTGCTACCAGATTTAATTGTGATATAGATATATATATATCTATATCTATCTCCTTCTAGAATATATATACTATAATATATCCCACAATGGATGCAATTTCCTCCCTGGGTAGATAAAATGGCCATTGCCACTTAGAGTGTAAGCTCTCCGGGGCAGGGATTTGCTTTCCTATTATCTGACTTTGTTGCACTTATTATATTACAATTCTCTGTACAGTATTATCTTTGTAAAGCAATGAGTACACTACGGGCACTATATCAATAAAGCTATACATACACACACACACACACACACATTGCCATTCACACACACATACACACACACATACACACACATAGATAGTTTAGAAACAGAGTTCCAAGTAGCAGTGCTCAGGGTGACGGATACATATACAGGTATAAATATTAAAGTTGCATACACGAATGTGTGAAAGAAGCCAAATAATGCTGAGTGAGTGAAGTACTGGACCCAGTGCTGTATATATAATGCAATATGATTAGAGGTAGCTGTAATCGTCCATAAGGTGGAGACAGTTCTTCATATAAGTGTATCACATAAATGTAGTACTCCACCAGACAAAAGCTCTCAATGAATAGCACTGTTACCGGTCAACAGCTCCTCCTGTTGTAAGGGGGAGACTCATTACTCACATACAGCAGCTTCTTGTCCTTGCGTGCATCACGCCGATCAGTCATAGCAAGGAAGACAATCCAGGGATAGAAAACGGTGCACAGCTGACAAAACGGGGCCAGCAACCAATACTCATGAGTTTAAAAATTATTTAATGGACAACATAGTAACGGGGAAAACACACTCTTTGAGAAAGGGCGTTTGCCTGAAACGCGTTAAAGAGTGTGTTTTCCCCGTTACTATGTTGTCCATTAAATAATTTTTAAACTCATGAGTATTGGTTGCTGTGCACCGTTTTCTATCCCTGGATTGTTTTCCCTGCACATACACACACACACACACACACACACACACACACTGCCATTCACACACATACACACACATTGCCATTCATATATACATACACACACACAAACATACAGGCATGCGCACATGCACACACACACATAAGCACCAAATATATCAGTTTGGCGCTCGGAGAAGAGTTTCTCCTGCTCAGCGCGCATCAGCAGGGAGAAACTATAGCCGCGCTGATAACAGATGCAGGGGCGTTCTGCATCTGTTCAGCGCGGCTCAGCACGCCTCAGCACGCCTGAGTGCTCTATGGCCCGGGCCATATACACACACACTTACATTGTCATTCACACACACATGAAAACAGATTACCATGGTAACAGCTGATGCGGGTGGAATAATAAGCAGGTGAAAAGTCGTCGATAAAAATAATGAAAAGCAAGGAATAGATGAGCACACGGGCGTTATAAGAGTTTTAAAAATCCATGTCATTGTGTGGGGGGTATTTGCTGATTTCTTTCTTTCCCCCCCTCTTATCCAGGAGTTTATACAGAGACATTCTCTTCCTGTCTCTCGTTTCCCTGGGAAGAGATAACATCGATATTGGTAAGAGTGACCTGTTTGTAGAAACATGATCTTGTGTAGCGGGCCCTGTAGCATAATTACATAATCGGGACATTGTCCCTTCATGTGTTGCAGTAAAAGGATCTTTACTACCAGGCTTTTAGATAATCTGTATTTTATGTTAGCCATGTTCTCAGGCTTTACCAAAATAGCGCAGAAGAGGAAATACTTAAACATATAATACAGAGTAGGGATGAATTCGATATCACTGTACATACATACAGTACATACATACATACATATGGCTTGGGTCCATTGTCTTCCTCTTCTAATGGCCCTGATTTTAGTTGGTTCTGTTTGCATTATTATGTTATTACCTCCAAGTACGTGTTGCCTATAAAGTCACTTATGAATGACCGCAGTACAGAACATGTCCACATCCTGTAGTACAGGTGAGCAAGTTACAGGCACACAGGTGTGGATGCACCTTTTAACGGCATTAAGGGAACTTCTCATCACCTTCTCTCATCTAGATGTGTTTGACCGGGAGTACAAGATGGCTTACGATCGCCTCACCCCTGACCAGGTGAAGTGGACCCAGATCTGTGATCGCCCTCCCAGCATAGGGGTGATCGAATGCAGGAAAACTTTTGGGCAGCCGTTCCTTTAAATGCCCTTTCGTACAACGCACTGGCGCGAGTGCGCAACGGTCCGTGACCATTTCATCTTTGCTGTAGGAGAGGGGGGAGGGGGGGGGGGGAGATTCCAGGTCCTGAATATAGATTCCAGGTCACACCAAGTCATTTTGGGGAATTCCTGAAGAAATCCTGAATAAGGATCCGAGCAATACAAAAGCTCTTCCCCCGTCATGGCTGAAGAGACGGGCCTAGTGGGGACATGAAGTGCCGCCTGGAAGGATAGGTCCTGCTTCTCTCTCCCTCCTCCCCATGCTGGAAGATTGTATCTTTTATAGAGGAACACAGAAAAAGCGTTCCGCATCATTCCGAGTGTTGTAGTTTACACAGAATATTTATATTTAATGTTAATTAAAAAGAACTTGGTGTAATATAGATGTTTTAAAAATGCCTAGTAAGTCAATATTGTTTTTATTTTTTATTGAGCAGCGTTAGGAGCAATGAACTGTTCCATGGGCAATATCGCACTGCGCCCTCTGGCTGGGCGCGGTTCTGTTATTTTTAGTCCACTCTTAATAATCTGGGCTGTTCTGTCCTGGAGAGCAAAACCGGGACAGGTTCTGTGCAAAACGAACGGCTTGTGTTTTATTGTAGGAAGTTGGGAGTTCAAAGTGACATTCTGTGAGCAAACTGGAATCCTTTTCCTTACCATTGTTCAGTTAATTTCCTTCATTTCCAAAAAGGCACGTAACCCCTTGTGTTAATGACACACAGCTACCGTGTTACACACGCCTTGATAAACACCGGTCTGTATTGAATCGGCAATAAATACATGAACCTCCCGCCCTGGAAGATGAATGCAGGCTTTGCATGACACAGGACGAGGCTGGTTTTATGATGTTATCCTGAGCTGTGATAGGGGAACCCCTCCTAGTGTCTGGCTGCGATAGGGGAACCCCTCCTAGTGTCTGGCTGCGATAGGGGAACCCCTCCTAGTGTCTGGCTGTGATAGGGGAACCCCTCCTAGTTTCTGGCTGTGATAGGGGAACCCCTCCTAGTGTCTGGCTGCGATAGGGGAACCCCTCCTAGTGTCTGGCTGTGATAGGGGAACCCCTCCTAGTGTCTGGCTGCGATAGGGGAACCCCCCCTCCAGTCCTCTGGCTGCCGATAGGGGAACCCCCCCTAGTGTCTGGCTGCGCCTGGGGAACCCCCCTAGTGTCTGGCTGCGATAGGGGAACCCCCCCTAGTCTCTGGCTGCGATAGGGGACCCCCTCCTAGTGTCTTGGCTGCGAAGGGGAACCCCTCCTAGTGTCTGGCTGCGATAGGGGAACCCCTCCTAGCTCTGGCTGTGATAGGGGAACCCCTCCTAGTCCTCTGGCTGTGATAGGGAAACCCCTCCTAGTGTTCTGTCTGCGATAGGGGAACCCCTCCTAGTGTCTGGCTGCGATAGGGGAACCCCTCCTAGTCTCTGGCTTGATAGGGGAACCCCTCCTATGTCTGACTGATAGGGGAACCCCTCCTAGTCTCTGGCTGTGATGGGAACCCCTCCTAGTCTCTGGGCTGTGATAGGGGAACCCCTCCTAGTGTCCTGTGCTGTGATGGGGACCCCCCTAGTGTCCTGCTGCGTAGGGGAACCCCCTAGTGTCTGGCTGCGATAGGGAACCCCCCCTAGTCTCTGCTGCGATAGGGGAACCCCTCCTAGTCTCTGGCTGCGATAGGGGAACCCCTCCCTTCTCTTCTGCTGTATAGGGAACATCTCCTAGTCTCTGGCTGCGATAGGGGAACCCCTCCTAGTCTCTGGCTGT
Source organism: Ascaphus truei (assembly GCA_036426205.1). Taxonomy (NCBI): domain Eukaryota; kingdom Metazoa; phylum Chordata; class Amphibia; order Anura; family Ascaphidae; genus Ascaphus; species Ascaphus truei. The sequence continues at coordinate 13,737,623 of CM071583.1, forward strand.
GATAGGGGAACCCCCCCTAGTCTCTGGCTGTGATAGGGGAACCCCCCCTAGTCTCTGGCTGTGATAGGGGAACCCCTCCTAGTCTCTGGCTGTGATAGGGGAACCCCTCCTAGTGCCTGGCTGTGATAGGGGAACCCCTCCTAGTGTCTGGCTGTGATAGGGGAACCCCTCCTATTCTGGCTGCGATAGGGAACCCCCTCCTAGTGTCTGGCTGTGATAGGGAAACCCCTCCTAGTGTCTGGCTGCGAGAGGGGAACCCCTCCTAGTCTCTGGCTGTGATAGGGGAACCCCTCCTAGTGTCTGGCTGCAATAGGGGAACCCATCCTAGTCTCTGGCTGCGATAGGGGAACCCCTCCTATTTCTGGCTGCGATAGGGGAACCCCTCCTATGTCTCTGCGTGTATGGGGAACCCCTCCTAGTCTCTGGCTGCATAGGGGAACCCCCCTTCTCTGTCTGCGATAGGGAACCCCTCCTATTGTCTGGGCTGTTATAGGGGAACCCCTCCTAGTCTCTGGCTGCGAGAGGGGAACCCCTCCTAGTCTCTGGCTGTGATAGGGGAACCCCTCCTAGTGTCTGGCTGCGATAGGGGAACCCCTCCTAGTCTCTGGCTGCGATAGGGGAACCCCTCCTAGTCTCTGGCTGCGATAGGGGAACCCCTCCTAGTCTCTGGTTGTGATAGGGGAACCCCTCCTAGTCTCTGGCTGTGATAGGGGAACCCCTCCTAGTCTCTGGCTGTGTAGGGGAACTCCTCCTAGTCTCTGCTGCGTTAGGGAACCCCTCCTAGTCTCTGCCTCATAGGGAACCCCTCCTGGTCTCTGGCTGCGATAGGGGAACTCCTCCTAGTCTCTGGCTGTGATAGAGGAACCCCTCCTAGTCTCTGGCTGCGATAGGGGAACCCCTCCTAGTCTCTGGCTGCGATAGGGGAACCCCTCCTAGTGTCTGGCTGCGATAGGGGAACCCCTCCTAGTCTCTGGCTGCGATAGGGGAACCCCTCCTAGTGTCTGGCTGCGATAGGGGAACCCCTCCTAGTCTCTGGCTGTGATAGGGGAACCCCTCCTAGTGTCTGGCTGTGATGGAGAAGCCTTCTCTGGAGCTGATATAGGTTCTGCCGGACTCGCCCTCTCTCGTCTGTCTTAAATATAGATCGATCATATAAAATCTATTCTGGCATACAGTAACCCAGGCTTTCATAAGATCTCCGATAACTGCTTACTTTTGCCAGCCAAGGGGTTATATTTGACCCTCTTGCTGCCAGGCTGGGAACACAGAAGTTCGCTGCGAGTGAGGTTGATTTTGGCACTTACATTTACCAATGGGTGATTCGTGCTGTTGTGGGATTTGCAGCTAGAAGGAATTGTATTTTCCACCTGCAAGGTTACACATCAGGTGCTCCCTGTCAGAGGGATGTACCACAGACGGTATGCCTGCTGAAAAGTCCTCCGATTTCACTGCCTGGGTGCATTCCCTTCGCTGCAGTCTGTACAAAGTGCTCACGGAAATGGAAGAAGTTCGGCGCAACTGCGCATGTCTGAAATGAGGCTCCCGGATGTATCTTCAAAAAACTTTATTGTGCACACACCAGGGCTGCACCAACGTCTCCCCCTCAACGCGTTTCACCCTTACACAGAGGGCTTCGTCTCGGAGTGGGGAGAAGCGGTAGCAGCCTCTGTGTAAGGGTGAAACGTGTTGAGGGGGAGACGTTGGTGCAGCCCTGGTGTGTGCACAATAAAGTGGATATCCATGCTTCAGCACAGATGGCTGCGAAGACTGAGGACCTGAGGCCCCCTGTGCTTAAGGAAGGAATATCCACCTGACCTGACCTGTTGGTAAGTCTTGAGGGCTATTTGAGTTTTGCACCCTTGCACTAGATCAGACATCCTTTGGCACGCGGTTATACCAAGAGCTGCAGGGGGCGGCCAGCGTATCCTGTGACGTTCACCCTTGCATATGCGGCCCCGTGCGTGAATCTGTTATATCGGGGGGAGACAGGAGGAGAGGCGCCCGAGGACGGGGGCGTGCATTAGTGGTGTCACACCCTCTTGCTGAACCCGACGTGACGTGGCCGTACGCCTCAAGACAAACAATTTAGCAAAGTCTCTTCAGGAGGAACTGCGGCCCTGCAGCGCCCAGGCGCGCGCGGGTATGTAAAAAACGTGTGGTCAGGGGATTTCATTGGCTATTGTTTTTCAGGAAGCCGGCGAACTTTGGTATAATCACAGCCTTGGGTCTTATGGAGCGCCATACTACGGGATGATGCTGCAGCTTGCCCCATTAAAACCCGCTGTGGACGGGGGGTCTTAAGTACATGCAGCATCATATATTGAACATGAGCTCATTCTATGGGTCTGTTTGCAGCTCAGCAGCACCATCTAAAGGAGGAGTCCTTCGCAGGAGTTTTTCTAACGGGCTTGGTGATGAGCATCAGGTATGAACAACGTCTCTAACGGACCCATAAGCCCAGTTTCTGGAAGAACTGCAAGCAGTTCCCAGAGCACAGAGACAGAGGTATAAATCTCCGACCACAAGGCACTTATTCATGTTCAACACAGGGCGGTGGCGTCACATTATCCTTTCACTGGTTTTTACTTGGCTTTCTTTATTTTATTATCCTGCTACACCAGATTTAATTGTGATATAGATATATAATAATATATATCTATCTCCTTCTAAATATATATACTATAATATATCCACAATGGATGCAATTTCCTCCCTGGGTAGATAAAATGGCCATGCCACTTAGAGTGTAAGCTCTCCGGGGCAGGGATTTGTTTCCTATTATCTGACTTTGTTGCACTTATTATATTACAATTCTCTGTACAGTATTATCTTTGTAAAGCAATGAGTACACTACGGGCACTAATCAATAAAGCTATACATACACACAACACAACACACACATTGCCATTCACACAACATACACACACACATACACCACACATAGTAGTTTAGTACAGATGTTCCAAGTAGAGTGCTCGGGGTGACGGATACTATACAGGTATAAATATTAAGTTGCTACACGAATGTGTGAAAGAAGCCAAATAATGCTGAGTGAGTGAAGTACTCGACCCAGTGCTGTATATATAATGCAATATGATTAGAGTTAGCTGTAATCGTCCATAAGGGGAGACAGTTCTTCATATAAGTGTATCCATAATGTAGTACTCCACCAGACAAAGCTCTCAATGAATAGCACTGTTACGGTCAACAGCTCCTCCTGTTGTAAGGGGGGAGACTCATTACTCACATACAGCGCTTCTTGTCCTTGCGTGCATCACGCCGATCAGTCATAGCAAGGAGACATCCAGGGATAGAAAACGGTGCACACTGACAAAACGGGGCCAGCAACCATAATCATGAGTTTAACAATTATTTAGGACAACATAGTAACGGGGAAAACACCACTCTTTGAGAAAGGAGCGTTTGCCTGAAACGCGTTAAAGAGTGTGGTTTCCCCGTTACTATGTTGTCCATTAAATAATTTTAAAACTCATGAGTATTGGTTGCTGTGCACCGTTTTCTATCCCTGTGATTGTTTTCCCTGCACATACACAACACACACACACACCACACACACCACACTGCCATTCACACACACATACACAATTGCTCATTCATATACATACACACACAAACAAACAGCATGCGCACATGCACACACACACCATAAGCACCAAATAATCATTTGGCGCTCGGGAGAAGAGTTTCTCCTGCCTCACGCGCATCAGCAGGGAGAAACTATAGCCGGCTGATAACAGATGAGGGGCGTTTGCATCTGTTCAGCGCGGCTCAGCACGCCTCAGCACGCTGAGTGTCTTATGGCCCGTTGCCATATACACACACATCTTACTTGTCATTCACACACACATGAAAACAGATTACCATGGTAACAGCTGATGCGGGTGGAATAATAAGCAGGTAAAAGTCGATAAAATAATGAAAGCAAGGAATAGATGAGCACCACGGCGTTTATAAGAGTTTAAAAATCCATGTCATTGTGTGGGGGTATTGCTGATTTCTTTCTTTCCCCCCCCTTCATTCCAGGAGTTTTATACACGAGACATTCTCTTCCTGTCTCTCTTTCTCCCTGGAAGAGATAACATCGATATGGTAAGAGTGACCTGTTTGTAGACAACATGATCTTGTGTAGCGGGCCTGTGCATAATTACATAATCGGGACATTGTCCCTTCATGTGTTGCAGTAAAAGGATCTTTACTACCAGGCTTTTAGATAATCGTATTTATGTTAGTCCATGTTCTCAGGCTTTACCAAAATAGCGCAGCAGAAGGGAAATACTTAAACATATAATACAGAGTAGGATAATTCGATATCACTGTACATACATACAGTACATACATACATACATATGGCTTGGGTCCATTGTCTTCCTGCTTTCTAATGGCCCTGATTGTTAGTTTGGTTCGTTGTCTTATTATGTTATACCTCACCCAAGTACGTGTTGTCCTATAAGTCAACTTATGAATGACAGCAGTACTACGAACATCGTCCACATCCTGTGTACAGGTTGAGACAAGTTACAGAACACCAGGTGTGGATGCACCTTTTAAACGGAATTAGGGAACCTTTCTCATCACCTTCTCTCATCTAGATGTGTTTGACCGGGGAGTAAAAGATGGCTTACGATCGCCTCACCCCTGACCAGGTGAATGTGGACCCAGATGTGATCGCCCTCCCAGCATGGGGTGATCGAATGCAGGAAAATTTTGGGCAGCCGGTCCTTTAAATGCCCTTTCGTACAACGCACTGGCGCGAGTGCGCAACGTCCGTGACCATTTATCTTTGCTGTAGGAGGGGGAGGGGGGGGGGGGGGATTCCAGGTCTCTGGATATAGATCCACGGTCACACCAAGTCATTTTGGGGAATTCCTGAAGAAATCCTGAATAAGATCGAGCAATACAAAAGCTCTTCCCCCGTCAATGGCTGAAGAGACGGGCCTAGTGGGGACATGAAGTGCCGCCTGGAAGGATAGGTTGCTTCTCTCTCTCCTCCTCCCCATGCTGGAGATTGTATCTTTATAGAGGACACAGAAAAAGCGTTCCGCTCATTCCGAGTGTTTAGTGTTACACAGAATATTATATTTAATGTTAATTAAAAGAACTTGGTGTAATATAGATGTTTTTAAAAATGCCTAGTAAGTCAATATTGTTTTTATTTTTTATTGAGCACGTTAGGAGCAATGAACTGTTCCAGGGCAATATCGCACTGCGCCCTCTGGCTGGGCGCGGTTCTGTTATTTTTAGTCCACTCTATAATCTGGGCTGTTCTGTCCTGGAGAGCAAAACCGGGACAGGTTCTGTGCACAAACGAACGGCTTGTGTTTTATTGTAGGAAGTTGGGAGTTCAAAGTGACATTCTGTGAGCAAACTGGAATCCTTTTCCTTACCATTGTTCAGTTAATTTCCTTCATTTCCAAAAGGCCGTAACCCCTTGTGTTAATGACACACAGCTACCGTGTTACACACGCCTTGATAAACACCGGTTCTGTATTGAATCGGCACAATAAATACTGAACCTCCCGCCCTGGAAGATGAATGCGTATGCTTTGCATGACACAGGACGAGGCTGGTTTTTATGATGTTATCCTGAGCTTGTGATAGGGGAACCCCTCCTAGTGTCTGGCTGCGATAGGGAACCCCTCCTAGTGTCTGGCTGCGATAGGGAACCCCTCCTAGTGTCTGGCTGTGATAGGGGAACCCCTCCTAGTTTCTGGCTGTGATAGGGGAAACCCTCTCCTAGTGTCTGGCTGCGATAGGGGAACCCCCTCCTAGTGTCTGGCTGTGATAGGGGAACCCTCCTAGGTTGGCTGTGATAGGGGAACCCCTCCTAGTCTCTGGCTGCTGATACGGGAACCCCCCCTAGTGTCTGGCTTGCGATAGGGAACCCCTCCTAGTGTCTGGCTGCGATAGGGGAACCCCCCCTAGTCTCTGGCGCTGATAGGGGAACCCCTCCTAGTGTTCTGGCTGCGATAGGGAAGTGAACCCCTCCTAGTTGCTGGCTGCGATAGGGAACCCCTCCTAGTCTCTGGCTGTGATAGGGAACCCCTCCTAGTCTCTGGCTGTTGGCCTAGTTTGTGATAGGGGAACCCCTGCTACGCTGTTGGCCTCTGCCCGATAGGGGAACCCCTCCTGTCGCTGCGACTAGGGAACCCTCCTAGTCTCTGGCCTAGTCGATAGGGGAACCCCTCCTATGTCCTGGCTGATAGAGGGAAGACCTCCTCCTAGTCTCTGGCTGTGCGATAGGGGAACCCCTCCTAGTCTCTGCGCTGTGATAGGGGAACCCCTCTAGGTCTGGCTGTGCAGGATAGGGGAACCCCTCTAGTGCTGGCGGTTATGGGAACCCCTCGTTCTGGCTGCGATAGGGAACCCCCTCCTAGTCTCTGGCTGCGATAGGGGAACCCCTCCTAGTCTCTGGCTTGCGATGGGGTATACCCCTCCTAGTCTCTGGCTGGCTGTGATAGGGGACATTCGCTGGCTGCGTAGGGAACCCCCCTAGTCTCTGGCTGTGATAGGGGTACCCCTGTCTCTAGTCTTCTGGGATCTTTCTCTGTGTATAGGGGAACCTCCCCTAGTTCTGGTGTGAGTAGGGGACCCCGCTCCTAGTCTTCTGGCTGTGATAGGGAACCCCTCCTAGTCTGGCTGTGAGGGAATCCCCTTATGTGTGCGCAGGGGTGCGTGATAGGGGAACCCCTCCTAGTGTCTGGCTGACGATAGGGGGGGAAACCCCTCCAGTGTCTGGCTGTGATGGGGAACCCTCCTGTGTCTGTGCTGCGGAGGGGAACCCCTCCTAGCTCTGGCTGTGATAGGGGAACCCCTCCTAGTTCTGGCTGATAGGGGAACCCTCCTAGTCTCTGGCTGCGATAGGGGAACCCTCCTGTGTTCTGGCTGCGATAGGGGAACCCCTCCTAGTCTCTGGCGTGATAGGGGAACCCCTCCTAGTCTCTGGCTGCATAGGGGAACCCCCTAGTCTCTGGCGCGATAGGGAACCCCTCCTAGTGTCTGGCTGTATAGGGGAACCCCTCTAGTCTCTGGTGCAGGGGAACCCTCCTGTCTTGGCTGATGTAGGGGAACCCTCCTATTCTGCTGGGATAGGGAACCCCCTCCTAGTTCGGGCTGCGATAGGGGAACCCTCCTAGTCTCTGGCTGCGATAGGGAACCCCTCCTGTCTGGTGTCGATAGGGGAACCCCTCCTAGTCTCTGGCTGTGATAGGGGAACCCCTCCTAGTCTCTGGCGTGATAGGGAACTCCTCCTAGTCTTGCTGCGTTAGGGGAACCCCTCCTAGTCTCTGGCTGCGATAGGGGAACCCCTCCTGGTCTCTGTGCTGCGATAGGGGAACTCCCAGTTCTGGCTGTGATAGAGGAACTCCTAGTCTCTCGCGATTTAGGGGGAACCCCTCCTAGTCTCTGGCTGCGTAGGGGAACCCCTCCTAGTGTCTGGTGCGATAGGGGATCCCTCCTAGTCTCTGGCTTGCGATAGGGAGAAACCCTCTAGTGTATGGCTGCGAAGGGGAACCCTCCTAGTGTCTGGCCTGCGTAGGGGAACCCTCCTAGTCTTGTCTGTGATAGGGATACCCCTCCTAGTGTCATGGCTGTGAGGAGAAGCCTTCTCTGGAGCTGATATAGGTTCTGCCGGACTCGCCTCTCTAGTCTGCTTAAATATAGATCGATCATATAATCTATTCTGGCATACAGAACCCAGGCTTTCATAAGCTCTCGATAACTGCTTACTTTGCCAGCCAAGGGGTTATATTTGACCCTCTTGTGCCAGCTGGGACACAGAAGTTCGCTGCGAGTTGAGGTTGATTTTGGCACTTACATTTACCAATGGGTGATTCGGCTGTTGTGGGATTTGCGAGCTAGAAGGAATGTATTTCCACCTGCAAGGTATACACATCAGGTTCTCCCTGTCAGAGGGATGTTACCACAGACGGTATGCCTGCTGAAAATCCTCCGATTTCACTGCCTGGGTGCATTCCCTTCGCTGCAGTCTGTAAAAAGTGCTACGGAAATGAAGAGTTCGGGCAAACTGCGCATGTCTGAAATGAGGCTCCCGGATGTATCTTCAAAAAACTTTATTGTGCACACACCAGGGCTGCACCAA
>CM071583.1:13745762-13935801 GCA_036426205.1 Ascaphus truei
CGTCTCCCCCTCAACGCGTTTCACCCTTACACAGAGGGCTTCGTCTCGGAGTGGGGAGAAGCGGTAGCAGCCTCTGTGTAAGGGTGAAACGTGTTGAGGGGGAGACGTTGGTGCAGCCCTGGTGTGTGCACAATAAAGTTTTTTGAAGATACATCCGGGAGCCTCATTTCAGACATGCGCAGTTGCGCCGAACTTCTTCCATTTCCCTGAACGTTCCTGACGGCGGCACGCAGGAGTAGGCGAGGAGAGTGGGTCCCAGACCGGAGGAGCAGGTGATGTAACACTATTATCCTCCTGCACCGGTCAATTCTGTGGCCCTGCTTAGCTCCCTCATACCTACTCCAGTGTCTGATAACCTTCTAGACCTGTGTATTACACCGAAGCGCACGACAGACTCCCTGGTACTTTGTACAAAGTGCTCACTGCTGGAAGATAGGCAAGGCATTGCTCCGCAAAATACACAGGGCTCTTTCAGCAGCAAAAGCGGCCAACAGCCCAGCAACTGTTTCATAGCCGTATATTGTAGCATTAGATGTTGGGAAAACTGCTTTCCACCACCTAAAATAAACCTGCTGTTGCTTTGTATGCTGGTAATGGGTATATACTATTCCAGCATCCTTGAAGATGGACATTCTGCACTGTAAAATGATGCAAAGTATCGGCACACGTCCAGCCCCCACAGTGATGAGATAGAACAAGGTAGCTCTAATAATAGAGGGTTGTCCTGTTCATTTGTGTGAGGCTGGACCCTCCGGCCCTCTCACCCGTAGTAATAACAGACCAAGTCCTGCCAGCAGTGGTCATCTTTAGGAGATGAGGCTATCATGTTTCTTTAATGTTTCAAGTCTCTAATTAGAAGAAGCCTCAGATATTCGTTAGTTTGCATACTCGCACTTCCTTTATCTTGCATGTACATTTTCAGAGGTGACTTGGGTGTAGATGGTGGATTTATTCCCCATTTATTATTGCCTTTAAAATGCTGTTACATTCCCAAAACGTGTGGGGGGAAACGGGAGAGAGAAGTTTACTTATGGGGGGAAACGTGTTTTCATAGCAAATAACAAAGTTATTATGTGTGTGTATAATGTTCATGTATAGAAGTACCGTCCTGCTATATGTCCCATTGTATTGTGTAAGGGATATGTAAGCTGCATGTAGTGCGATCACACTCTGTACTTTATTCCCGAACACTGGAAGGATCCCAAAGAAACGGGCACAGCAGAGGGTGCTCCCCCCTCCCCCAAACCATCATTCCTATCCAAATATCAGCAACTCTGTGCTACTTTCCAGACACGTTCTGTATATTGTGTAGATATGTAACTTCCAAATGAAATTTACTGAGAGGATGGGTTTATTATCTATAGATCCCTTTTATTTTTTAAGTTCAGAGGTTAGTTAACATTGGTCAGAAACATTTCTCATTTTGCTATTCAACGTAAGCCAAACTGTTCACCCAGCGCAGTGGGAGGGGCCTGCAAAGAAATGTATATATTATGCAGGACCAGGCTGTGCGGCCCCATCTCTGAGAAGCGGTTAAATAAGCCAGACTCTTCCCTCATCAGTTTTGCTTCTGTTTAACCACTGCCAGAAACTGCCCATGCATACAGAAGGAGCCAACACGTGTATAGTTGGGTTACCGCGAACTGTTGCTGGTAACCCTTCAACCCTCTTTATTCTGTTGTTCAATTAAATGTCTATTAAAACTGGAACGGTTGTGTTTGTTTGTTTTTTGGTTTTTGTCCCCCCCCCCCAAGAGATTCTGATGATCAACCTCCCCCACAAGAAATCTGTTTGTTTCCCTACTGGACTCCTTGTTTCATTAGAGAGCTTATATTACAGCACACCTAACCCTTTCATTGCCAGAGGCCTGAGACACAGAGGAGCTGATCATTTTTGTATTGAAAACAAGAGCAGTGATGGAAAATAACACAAAGCAGAGGCAACCTACACATTGCAGCTCAACATGAGCGTCAATCCCATATTGATCTGCAGTCAATCAATAATGGTTGAAGATCTAGTACAGGGGTGTCCATCTCCCGTCCTTGAGGGCCACTAACAGGTCAGGCTTGAAGGATATCCCTGCTTAAGCACAGGTGTCTCAGTCAGAATGACTGCCCATGTGCTGAAGCAGGGATATCCCCAAAACCTGGCCTGTTGGTAGCCCTTGAGGACTGGCGTCTGCCACCCCTGGTCTCGTACAATCAAATCTGAAGGTTATTTAAGTCTTTTCATTTATTTTTTGGATAAGGCCTCGGGCATGGTCAGCGCCGTGCTGAGGCGCGCTTACGCTCGGCACTGAGCCCCTGCAGCCGCAATGAGAGCGGCTTTAGCAGGGGCTCGCGCACGCTTACGCAAGCGCGCGGAAGCGTAAGTCTTAGCAAAATTTAAAATTTTCGCGCTCATGGGAGCGCAGGGCCGGTCACGTGAGTGGTTCGCCCAATGAGGGCGAACCAGCTCTGTGATGTCACTGGCCCGCCCCCGGACGGCGCGCGGTCTAAGGCCAGGGAAAGCACCCGCTTTCCCTCAGCCTCCGCGCGCCTCCGCCCGGCATCACTCACCATGGACGCAGCCTTAAACTACTGCTTTCAGTTGCTTGGAGAAGAAAGGGCTGAGTAGTAGAAACTGTTGAGATAGAAAAAAATGTTTGTCACACGATGAGAGCAAGATATTGTTAACTTATTAACAAACGTGTGTTTATCATACTGGGGCACTTATAATTCTGGCATCCTTGCGTTTGAAAATTAGAATAACATTCTTTTATGCTTGACAAATGACCACTAATTTAAACGTTTGTACCAGAATAAACCTCAGTTCTTTCAGTACATACAAAGATAAATTTTACTTAACCTCGGAACAAGAATAACATTGGTATGGAAATAAATGTGCCCCCCTCACCTCTTAATTTCACTATTTTTACCCCTCCCCCCCCCCCCATGTCACCTTGTGTATTTTTTATATACATGTCAAAATTATAACGTTTTCAATAAACCGTAATAAAAAGTGAATTTAAGTTAAATGTTGTAGCTGCTGCGTTTCGTAATCTTAGTTACACGTTTTTAAAAAGTCCAAAAATGTACTTTCACAATATTTTTCGGAAATAAAAAACAATTACTGGAGGATGTTATGTGATAAATAAAGGCTGTTTAATTACGTTTTAAGAGACAGCAACTCCATATAACACATACAATTTTGTGCACACAGGAAGTGCCATTTACTGTAGCCCTGAGTATCTATACTGTAGTTGTATATTGTGGTATATTTCCTGGCATGTCTTGCTGATAATCTATGTGAATTTTTCATGTGCTACATGCTGCCGCCCGCCCGTAGGAAGAAACCCCTCGTGGTGATCGCCAATCAGAATAACACTGATCTAGAGCAGGGGAGCCTCTGATTGAGCCACCTGTGCTGAAGCTGGGATATCCTGAAAACCTGACCTGTTGAGGGGGGTGCTTGAGGACTGGAGTTGAGAACCCCCCCCCCCCCTGCACTAGAGGGCAAAGGACATGTCAAACCAAACTTTAACAAATGAAGTGCGGATTGGCTCGTTGTCATGGAAACACCAGCCTCATAATCATACGGCATCTCGCAGGTTAACAATATTAACGGATAACATTCTCTCCCAAACGGATAAAAAAAAAATTCTACTGCAGGCAAAAGCAGTTACAATTAATTGGGAAACTGGTTAACGATCTGTATATTCATGGACACAATATAACCTGCAGTCCCACTAAACCTGCATGCACCTCTAGCACAGGAAGGAATTAAACTGCCCGGGAGCTGCATGGTGTGGGCATTTGATATAGAAGTAGTGTGGCCAACCCCACTCCTCAAGGGGCACCAACAGGCCAGGTATTGGGGCTATCCCTGCTTCAGCACAGGTGGCTCAATCAGTGGTCAGAGAGCTGTAATACCTGGCCTCTACTTGGCTATCATTGGTATACCCCATCTCTGTCAGCAAAGGGTATCATTTCCTAAATTAGATTGTAAAATGTTGCAGGCAAGGATGAAGTGTATTCTTTGTACAGTGCTGGGTATTATGTAGATAATAGCCATATATATAAATATGAAATAAGAAAAAATATATTTGTTGTAAGATATGCGCTATTACTTGCAGTCGTTGCATACCTTATTTTAACACCTTTAAGTTATAGTTCCAGAAGGTGCAATGCATTTCTGGACCCTTCATAACTGAAAGGGTTAAGTGAGGTGTGTTGCTGAGCGGTGTGCGCTAATTTGAGGTGCGTCTGGCTTTGCTCCACCTCATATAGATATAGGGCAGATAATGATTCTGTCCTCCAGCATCACGCTAACGATCACAAACACAAAGTACAGGATGAACATGGTGAATCCCAGGAACTTGTTCATCTTCCACTTGCAGGCAGCGATGGAGAAAATGACGAAGAGCAGCATGATGAAGAGGAGGACGATGGCGCAGAACAGGCCGTTACTGCTGACCGCTACAGGACTAAAACCGTTAAACATGGAGAACAGCAACCAGGGGACCGGCAACCTGTCAACAACCGAGAGAGAAGAGTTTTAGTTCTACGCCATCTCTTCCCGGAACTGGCGTAAGGCGCTTCGGTGACTGGATGTATGTGCTTGTGAGACCAGTGCATAGGGCCCTAAAATACCTTAAGGCTTAGCACCACTTAGGAAAAAGGGACCTTTGTAATTTGTGCACCAAGCTCCAAAAAAATGAGCCGTTTTGCAGATACATTGATGTCCAACCAAAACATTTGCAACACGCTTCAAAGTATCGATGCCTGATTGTGTGTGAACTTTTTGTGTAGTAGAGATGTGGAGCAATTAATTTTATTTATTGCGTGTGAAGATTTATAATTAATTACATGTATTAATACGTTATTTTTGTTGTTTGTATTTGCATTAAAAAAAAAACCACCAGGTCTGGGCACGAGTGAATATCCGAAACTGGTTTCCTCTGCAAGACGCAAAAGGATTATTTGGCTGCTTCACTCTGTGAAGGGGTTAAAACGTAATACTCACCCTACGGTGATATCGAAGATGTTGCTTCCAACAGAACTGGAGACCGCCATGTCCCCCAGGCCCTTCCGCGCCACAATAACGCTGGTGATCAGGTCAGGGATAGAGGTGCCTGCGGCCAGAATGGTCAGTCCCATGATCTCCTCTGAAATCCCTATCGTTTCTCCCACCTGTTGGGAACAAGGCCATTCTTTACAAACTGTCACACTGATCATCCTTCAGTCTCCTGGGCATCTCACCCTCTCTCTCTCTAAACTCCTCGTTAGGCCTCCACCAATGGACAGATTCAACCACCCCCAAGGAATAAACCTTGTACTGGCAGAGGACTGAAGAGGACTCTTCCATGCGCCTCATCAGTGATGTTGCAATCATGTGATTGCTCAGAGTAGTAGGTCATGTGATGTGTGGGAGGGGCTGGGACACGGATGCTGCAGCACCTTCTGTTGGTGTACCACCAGGTTCTGTTCTGGGACCTCTCATTTTCTCGCTCTACACACCATCACTTGGTGACCTCATCAACTCTTTTGGCTTTAGATATAATCTCTACACAGGTTATACACACATATCCACCCTCCTATCTGCAATTCAGTCCCAAGTCTGCTTGCCTCCTGGTTATATCCTTGTGGATGGAGCGCCACCACCTCCAACTTAAAATGAAGATCCTTATATTTACTCCTAAATATGGCCCAATATCCCCTTTTTCCATCACAGTAAATTGTGGTCTAGGACGTTTGGGCGGCAGCTAAATCACCGCCAGGACTACTGACAGTAGACACATCGCAGGTCACCTCGCTGCCTTCCTTCCGTGTGTCCTCCAGCGCCGGATCTTCACAGCTGCAAGGCACCTCGAGCGGCCTCCACTCCGACGCGCAGGAAACGCTCAGTGTCCTGCGCGGCGCAGGCAAGGATGCGCTCACACATGGCGTCAAGTTGGAGGCCGCTTGAGGTGCCCTGCGGCTGTGGAGATCTGCGTGTCCTGCAGCGCCACATGGCGACGACGTGTTATGCAGGCAGTTAGCCACCGGCACTCTGCCACCAGGACATTTGGTCGTGGCCAAATGACCCATTCTGGTACATTGAACCAACACCTGTTGCCACAGCAGGTTGCCTAGGTGCAACAGTTGACTTCCTTCTCAATTCATGGTCTGGCTAAAATGTCTCTTTGTAACACTGCCAAGATCCGCCCTTTCTTCTGTTAATGTACTTCTAAAATATGTGCATTTCCTTATCTCCATCTGGAATATTGTAACCTATTGCTAACAGGCTTCCCTGCCTCACACCAAAAATGTGCCGGCTACAATCATTTATTTCTCCCAGAACAGTCTCTGCTCATCTCCTCATCCTTCTCATGGTTTCCCATCAAGATCCAGATCCACAAAGTTCTCTTTACTTTTAAGGCTCTCTACAAGTCTACTCCCTACGTTTTATCTCTCGTATGCGCCCCATCTCATCTCCTGCGCTCTTTTCGTAACTGCCTTCTCCACCTCTACTGCGCTCTCTCGCCTTAAAACCTTTTTCGCTACCTGTGGAATTCCCACACACACTGTAAACCCCCAAGCACCTTCACTCCACCTTAAGTCAAACGTAAAAAACACCTTCTGAATGAATCATTTCAACCGCATTTTCGTACTGCCCCGCACTTCGTACCAATCATTGGGGTCATACACTGCCAGCTACTGCACTTACTCCCTCAACTGCTGTCTCAAAGTCTCCTAAAATACCACTTAGAGTGTAAGCTGTCCGTCACGGATTGCCTTTCCTGTGATTGTTTGTTGCACTTATTGTATTGTATTTCCGTTTATTGTATACTCTTTTGTAAAACACTATATAAAATAAAAAATACACCTCCGAGTGCTTAGTTAAAGAAGGGGTTACAGCACAAGCTTCTCCCGTCCCATTGGGACAGTCAATGTTCATATCAATG
The DNA here is from genome assembly GCA_036426205.1 of Ascaphus truei. Classification (NCBI taxonomy): domain Eukaryota; kingdom Metazoa; phylum Chordata; class Amphibia; order Anura; family Ascaphidae; genus Ascaphus; species Ascaphus truei. The sequence continues at coordinate 13,752,688 of CM071583.1, forward strand.
GACCATCCCATCCTTTGTCAACTCAAGCAGGTTCAGTGGCAATGCCGACCTTCCCCTTTGCACACGGCCCTATCATCCCTCCTTTCATATACAAAGTGGATTTAGTGCCTCTGCCGCTTACCTGGTGTGCCCACCATACCATGAGGTATGAGAATATGGCGATCCACATTATGGAGCCTAGGAACGTCAGGACAAAGAACCTCCGGGATTTCTGAGCAAATTGGAAAAAATGGAAACGCCCTCAGTTTCTTCTTGTCCCGCTCTGCTAGTTTCTGTTTTTATTTACTCTTGCACACGAACACATCCGTTTCTGTCACTACTCTCTCTGTCTCATTCTATCCCCCCTCTCCCTCACTTTGGGGTTTGTTCTATATCCTCCTACGTGGCCATTGAGCCTTTTTGTGCCGAAAGTCCCTATTGAAGCCAATAATAGATTTTGTCTGAAAACGTCCCAATGGGAAGATCTAGGACAAACCCTTTTTTCCCTCCCCTCACACATTCTTGCTGCTCATTCCTGTCTTGTCTCACTCTCTTTACACTCCAAACACCCTTCAGCTGTCATCTGCACTTTCCTGTCTCTGCCCCCTGCATTGTACTGCGCTGTGGCATATGTTGGTGTGTCTCACCGGTCTCCTGACATCGGGCACTGTCAACCACAGCGGGAACACGATGGGCAGAAGCAGCAGGTACGTCAACTGCTTCCTCTTGGTATCCGGCCACTCCAGGGACAGAGGCTCTTCTACTTCCTCCTCCTCCTCTTCATCGCTGTCATCGTCGTCATCGTCGCTATCCTCATCACTGTCGTCGCTGCTGCTGCTGCTGCTGCTACTACCAGAGCTGTCCCCTCCATCTCCTCCCTCTCCTGCTCCCTTCTGTAGGGTCAGAGACCGGCAAACTGGGTGTTAATTAAACATCAAAAAATACAAAGGGAATCGTTTTTGCTGTTCTGTAAATTAAATTGTGTTCTTTAAGTGAAGGCCCTGGGTTGCAGTGCAATGTACAGTTGTGTGAAAAAGAAAGTACACCCTCTTTGAATTCTATGGTTTTACATATCAGGACATAATAACAATCACCTGTTCCTTAGCAGTTCTTAGGATGCTAAAATTAGGTCAATACAACCCTCAGATGACACAACACATACATACTTACACCGTTCATGATTTATTTAACTACATCCTGTTTATATATATATAGTTTTATATATTTATATAATATATATTATAGTATATATATAATCTAATCATATATATATATATATATAGTCTATAGAGAAATACCGTGTTAGTCCAGATTGCGATAGTGCAGAATACATGATTCTTCAGTTGATAGGTGATACCTTTTTTTTGGACTAACATTTTGTCTAGACAACTTTCGAGAGTTCTCTCTTCTTCAGGTCTAGCAATACTATTATTACTAAGTTATGCTTGACCTGAAGAACTAATTTATTCTGCACTATATATAACTATAATTTATATAATATATACTATAATATTATTTAATATATATAATATATCATTAATAGTATATATATATCTTATTTATTGCGGCAAACACATAAAGGGCTGTAATAGGATTCTTTACATTAAAGGCCCTGTAACTTTTTTGGTTTTGTGTCTCTTACCTCTTATGTATTGAATACCATGTACAGTAGACTATTTTGTTTTCCTCTATTGTTAAGCACTGTATACAAGGTTGCTGCTGATATCCAATGACTTAAGTTCTGCATTGTATTTTAATATACAAAAACACATTAATAATATATAGAGACTGCCACCTGCTGGATTAAATACCGTATATTTTGGTTCTTATATATTTGATATATTCTTATATATTCGGTTCTAGATTTTGATTTGGTTCTGGAATTTGGTTCTCTCTGGTTTAATTTTCTGTGACTTAGTTGCGTTTTTTCGTCCTGTTATATTTATATTTTTATTCAGACCTTGTTCCTTTGTATTTTATATTAGTTATTATATTGTATTTGTTAAATATTTCTTTGAGTAAAAGTTTAGTTATTAAATGATTAGACTTTTTCAGCCAAGTGTATAATTATGTTTGTATACTTATATATTCTAATGCATAGATCATGAAGTTACTTTACTGATTGATCATTACAGACAACCTGTGTAGTGGTGGTGTCTGGTTCAATCAGCCAATGGCGATGTTGCTAGATGTGTATATCAGATGTTTGCACAGATAGCCTTTTATTGCCCCTGATGAAGTTCCCACACTAGGATCAAAACGCGTAGGGTTAACATTTTGTGCACATACTTGCTAGTGCTCTTTTATGTTATGTCAACTCTCTGATCGCTGACTTGCTAAAGAGACCGCAGACAGCAGGACGGTGGAATCATATGGTCTTTCAGTGGAACGATTCCTATACCGGCGCCTGACATCACTCCCACGAGATTTGGACCACCGATCGCGGGATTCTACAGCTGGAGTAACAACACGGCGCACACACACCTGGGATTCCGGCACACGGCACACACACCTGGGATTCCGGCACACGGCACACACACCTGGGATTCCGGCACACGGCACACACACAGCTGGGATTCCGGCACACGGCACACACACCTGGGATTCCGGCACACGGCTGCACACAAACCGTGGTATCCGGCACACTGGGCGTCACACCCCTTGGGATTCCGCCCGGCACAAACGGTGATCGTCCACACGGTCACACCAACCTGGGATTTCCGGCACACGGCACACACCCGCTGGGATTTCCGGCACACGTCACACACACCTGGGATTCCGGCACAATACGCGCTACAACACTCTTGGATTCCGGCAGCACTGGAGTTTACAAATTATTTAAGGACAACATAGTAACGGGAAAACACACTCTTTGAGAAAGGGCGTTTGCCTGAACCGTAAAGAGTGTGGTTTCCCGTTCCTATGTTTGTCCATTAAATAATTTTTAAAACTCATGAGTATTGGTTGCTGTCACCGTTTTCTAATCCCTTGATTGTTTTCCCTGCACATACAACACACCACACACCCCCACACCACACTGCCATTAACAACACACTCACCACATTGCCATTCATATTTCATACACACACAAAAACAAACTACAGCATGCGCACATGCACACACACACTAGCACCAATATTCATTTGGCGCTCCGGGAAGAGTTTCCCTGCTCACGCGCATCAGCAGGGAGAAACTATAGCCGCGCTGATAACAGATGCCGGGGCTTTCTTGCATCTGTTCAGCCGCGGCTCAGCACGCCTCACACGCTGAGGCTCTATGGCCCTTGCCATATACACACACACTTACCTTGTCATTCACACACACATGAAAACAGATTCCATGTAACATCTGAATGCGGGTGGAATAAATAAGCAGGTAAAAGTCGTCGATAAAAATAATTAAAAGCAAGGAATGATGAGCACACCTGGCGTTTATAAATAGTTTTTACAAAATCCTGTCATTGTGTGGGGGTATTTTCCTGATTTCTTTCTTTCCCCCCTCTTATTCTCAGGATTTTTATACCGAGACATTCTCTTCCTGCTCTCGTTTCCCTGGAATAGATAGACATCAGATTTGGTAAATTGACCGTGTTTGTATAAACATGATCTTTTGTAGCTGTCCACTGTGATAATTACATAATCGGGAACATTGTCCCGTCATGTGTGTGGCAGTAAAAGGATCTTTACTAACCAGGCTTTTATATAATCTGTATTTATGTATAGTCCATGTCTCGGCTTTACCAAATACGGCAGAAGGGAAATACTTAAACATATAATACAAGTATGGAATTACTTCGTAATCACTGTCATACATACATTACGACATACATACATATGGCTTTGGGTCCATTGTCTTCCTCTTTCTAACTGGCCCTGATTTTAGTTTGGTTCTGTTTGCATTTTATGTTTACCTCCCTCGCAAGTACGTGTTGCCTATAGAAGTCCCCTTATGAATGACCCAGTCAGTACAGAACCTGTCTCACATCGTGTAACATTGAGCAAGTTAACAGGCACACAGGTGTTGATCACCTTTAACTGACATTAAGGGAACGTCTCATCACCTTATCTCATCTAGATGTGATTTGAACCGGAGTACACATGGCTTACGATCGCCTCAACCGCCCCTGACCAGGTTTAATGTTGACCCGATCTGGATCGCCCCCTCCCCGCATAGGGTGTCGAATGCAGGAAAACTTTGGGCAGTCCGGTTCCTTAAATTCCCTTGTCGTACAACGCACTGGCGCGAGTGCGCAACGTCCGTGGACCATTCATCTTTGCTGTCGGAAGGGGGGTGAGGGGGGGTGGGAGGAGATTCCATGTCCTGACATATAGATATCCAGGTCACACCCAAGTCTTTTGGGGATTCCTGAAGAATCCTGAATACTTAGCGAGCAATACAAAAGCTCTTCCCCCGTTCATGGCTGAAGAGAACGGCTGTGTGGACAGAAGTGCCCCCGCCTGGAAGGATATGTCCGCTTCTCTCCTCCTCCTCCCCATGCGGAGATTGTATCTTTTATAGAGTCACACAGACAAGCGTTCCGCATCATTCCTAGTGTTGTAGTTTACAACAGCATATTTAATATTTAAAATGTTAATTAAAAGAACTTGGTGAATATAGATGTTTTAAAAAGCGCTTAGTAAGTCATAATTGTTTTTTATATTTTTTATTGAGCACGTTAGGAGCAATGAACTGTTCCTGGGCAATATTACGACCTGCGGCCCTCTTTCTGGCTGGGCGCGGTCTGTTATTTTTAGTCCACTCTTATAATCTGGGCTGTTCCTGTCCTGGAGAGCTCAAACCGGAAAACAGGTTCTGTGCAAACGAACGGCTTGTGTTTTATTGTAGGAAGTTGGGAGTTCAAGTGACATTCCCGTGAGCAAACTGGAATCCTTTCCTTACATTGTTCAGTTAATTTCCTTCATTTTCCAAAAGGCCCGTAACCCCTTGTGTTAATTACACAGCTACCTGTTACCACAACTCCTTGATAAACAACCGGTTCTGTATTGAATCTGCTTGCAAATAAATACCTGAACCAATCCCGCCCTGTAATGATGAATGCAGTGCTTTTGCATGACACAGGACAGGCTGGTTTTTATGATGTTATCCTGAGCTGTGATAGGGGAACCCCTCCCTAGTGGTCTGGCTGCGATAGGGGAACCCCTCCTAGTGTATGGCTGCGATAGGGGACCCCTCCTCGTGTCTGGCTGTAATAGTTGACCCCTCCTAGTTTCTGCTGTGTAGGGGAACCCCTCCTAGTTTCGGGCTGCGTGGGGAACCCTCCTAGTTTCCTGTGGCTGTGATAGGGGAACCCCTCCTAGTGTCTGGCTGTGATAGGGGAACCCCCCCTCCAGTCCTCTGGCTGCCGATAGGGGAACCCCCCCTAGTGTCTGGCTGCGCCTGGGGAACCCCCCTAGTGTCCTGGCTGCGTAGGGGAACCCCCCCTAGTCTCTGGCTGCGATAGGGACCCCCTCCTAGTGTCTTGCTGCGAGAGGGGAACGCCCTCCTAGTGTCTGGCTGCGATAGGGGACCCCTCCTAGGCTCTGGCTGTTGATAGGGGAACCCGCTTCCTAGTCCTCTGGCTTGGATAGGGTAAACCCCTCCTAGTGTTCTGTCTGCGATAATGGGAACCCCTCCTAGTGTCTTTCTGCGATAGGGAACCCCTCCTAGTCTCTGACTTGATAGGACCCCATCCTATGTTGACTGATAGGGAACCCCTTCTAGTCTCTGGCTGTGATGGGACCCCTCCTAGTCCTCTGGGCTGTGATAGGGGAAAACCCCTGCCTAGTGTCCTGGCTGTGATGGGGACCCCCCTAGTGTCCTGTCTGCGCTAGGGGAACCCCCTAGTGTCTGGCTGCCGATAGGGAACCCCCCCTAGTCTCTGTCTGCGATAGGGGAACCCCTCCTAGTCTCTGGCTGCGATAGGGAACCCCTCCCTGTCTCGTTTCGTGCTGTTATAGGGAACATCTCCATCTCCTAGTCTGCTGGCTGCGATAGGGGAACCCCTCCTAGTCGCTGGCTGTGATAAGTGAACCCCCCCTATCTCTGGCTGTGATAGGGAACCCCCCTAGTCTCCCTGCTGTGCTAGGGAACCCCTCCTATTCCCTCTGGCTGTGATAGGGGAACCCCTCCTATGCCTGGCCTGTGATAGGGGAACCTCCTAGTGTCTGGCTGTGGGATAGGGGAACCCCTCCTATTTTCTGGCTGCGATAGGGTAAACCCCCTCCTTAAAGTGTCTGGCTGTGATAGGGAAACCCTCCTAGTGTCTGGCTGCGAGAGGGAAACCCTCCTAGTCTCTGGCTGTGATAGGGGAACCCTCCTAGTTTCCTGGCCTGCATAGGGGAACCCATCCTAGTCTCTGGCTGCCGATAGGGGAACACCTCCTATTTCTGGCTGCGATAGGGGAACCCCTACACCATGTCTCTGCGTTGTATCGGGGACCCTCCTAGTACTCTGGCTGCATAGGGGAACCCCACCTTCTCTGTCTGCGATAGGGACCCCTCCTATTGTCTGGGCTGTTATAAGGGGAACCCCTCCTAGGTCTCTGGCTGCGAGAGGGGACCCCCTCCTAGTCTCTGGCTGTGATAGGTGGAACCCCTCCTAGTGTCTGGCTGCGATAGGGGAACCCCTCCTAGTATCGGCTGCGTAAGGGGGGAACCCCTCCTATATCTCTGGCTGGCGATAGGGAACCTCCTATCTCTGTTTTGATAGGGAACCCCTCCTAGTCTCTGGCTGTGATAGGGGAACCCCTCCCTAGTCTCTGGCTGGGTAGGGGAATCCTCCTAGTCTCCTGCTGCGTGTTATGGGAACCCCTCCTAGTCTCTGTCCTCTTAATAGGGAACCCCTCCTGGTCTCTGGCTGCGATAGGGGGAACTCCTCCTAGTCCTCTGGCTGTTATTAGAGGAACCCTCCTAGTCTCTGGCTGCTATAGGGGAACCCCTCCTAGTCTCCTGGCTGCGATAGGGGAACCCCTCCTAGTGTCTGGCTGCGATAGGGGAATCCTCCTGAGTCTCTGGCTGCGATAGGGTAACCCTCCTATGTCTGGCTGCGATAGGGGACCCCTCCTAGTGTCTGGCTGCGATAGGGAACCCCTCCTAGTCCTCTGGCTGGTGATAGGGGGGGAACCCCTCCATTTGTCTGGCTGTGATTTGAGAAGCCTTCTCTGGAGCTGATATAGTTCTGCTGCGGACTCGCCCTCTCAGCAGTCTGTCCCTTAAAATATAGATCGATCATATAAAATCTATTTGGCATACAGTCACCCAGCTTTCACAAAAGATCTCCGCTAACTTGCTTACTTTTTGCCAGCCCAAGGGGTTATATTTGACCCTCTTGTGCCAGGCTGTGAACCAGGAATTTCGCTGTCGAGTGAGGGTTGATTTGGGCACTACATTTACCATGGGTGATTCGTGCTGTTGTGGGATTTGCGCTTAGAAGGATTGTATATTTCCACCTGCAAGGTTACACACTCAGGTGCTGGCTCCCTGTCAGAGGGATTACCACAGACGGTATGCCTGCTGAAAAAGTCCTCCTCCGTTTCACTGCCTGGGTGCATTCCCCGTCGCTGCAGTCTGTACAAGTGCGCACGGAATGGAATAGTTTCGGCGCAACGGCGCATGTCATGAAATGAGCTCCCGGGATGTAGCTTCAAAAAATTTATTTTGCCCACCAGGCTGCACCACGTCTCTCTCCCCCTCAACGCGTTTCACATCATCCCCACCCTTACACACAGAGTGCTTCGTCTCGGAGTGGGGGAGAAGCGGTAGCAGCCTCTGGTAAGGGTGAAACGTGTTGAGGGTAGACGTTTGGTTCAGCCTGGTGTGGTGCACAATAAAGTTTTTTGAAGAACAATCCGGGAGCCTCATTTCAACCTGGCGCAGTTGCGCGAACTTCGTCCATTTCCCCTAACTTCCTGACGGCGCACGCAGGAGTAGGCGAGGATTGGGTCCCAGCACGGAGTATCAGGTGATGTAACCTAATTCCATCCTCCTGCACCGGTCAATTCTTGTGGCCCTGCTTAGCTCCCTCCTACCTACTCCAGTGTCTGATAACCTTCTGACCTGTGTATTGACACCGAGCCACGACCGCTCCTGGTACTTTGTACAAAGTGCTCACTGCTTGGAGATAGGCAAGGCATGCTACCGCAAATACACAGGGCCTTTCACGCAAGCAAAAGCGGCCAACAGCCCAGCAACTTTTCATAGCCGTTATAATTGTAGCTTAGATGTTTGGGAAACTGCTTTCCACCACCTAAATAAAACCTGCCTGTGTGCTTTGTATGCTGGTAATGGGTATAATTACTATGCCAGCATCCTTGAGATGGACATTCTGCACTGTAAAATGTGGGCAAATTATCGGCACACGATACATAGCCCCCCAGTGAATGAGGATATAACAAGGTAGCTCTATAATAGAGGGTTGTCCTGTTCATTGTGTGAGGCTGGACCCTCCTGCCCTCTCACCCCTTAGTCATAACAGACCAAAAAGTCCTGCCAGCATTGGGTCATCTTTAGGAAGATGAGGCTATCATGTTCTTTAATGTTTTCAATTCTCTAATTAGAAGAAGCCCAGATATTCGTTGTTTGCATACTCCACTTCCTTTATCTCTTGCATGTACATTTTCAGATGTGGACTTGGGTGTAGATGGTGGATTTATTCCCCATTTATTATTGCCTTAAATTCTGTTACATTCCCAAAACGTGTGGGGGGAAACGGGAGAGAGAAGTTTTACCTTATGGGGGGAAACCGTGTTTTCCCATAGCAAATAACAAATAATTATGTGTGTGTATAATGTTCATGTATGAAGACCGTCCTGCTATATGTCCTGTATTGGTGTAAGGGGGGGATTATGTAAGCTGGCATGTAGTGCGATCAACACTCTGTACTTATTTCCCCGACACTGAAGTATCCCCCAAAAAAAAAAAAAAAAAAAGGAAAAACGGGCAAAGATAGGGTGCTTCCCCCCCTCCCCCTCCCCCAACCATCATCCATCCAAATATCGCAACTCTGTGCTACTTTCCATCCACGTCTGTATATATTGTGTAGATATGTAACTTCCAATGAAATTTACTACTGAGAGGATGGGTTTATTATCTATCTCCCTTTTATAATTTTTAAGTTGCCAGTTAGTTAACATTGGTCATAAACATTTCTCATTTTGCTATCAACGTAAGCCAACGTTCACCCCGCCCAGTGGGAGGGGCCTGCAAAGAATGTATATATTATGAGGACCAGGAACTGTGGCGGGCCCCCAGCGCTGAAAGCGGTTAAAGTAATCCGACTCTTCCCTCATCATTTTTTTGCTTCTTTTAAACCACTGCCAGAAACTGCCATAGCATACAGAAGGAGCCAACCCGTTTCTAGTTTGGTTACCACCGGCGAACTGTTGCTGGTAACCCTTCATCAACCCCTTTAATTCTGGGTGTTCAATTAAAGGTCTATTAAAACTGGAACGGTTGTGTTTGTTTGTTTTTTGGTTTTTGTCCCCCCCCCCCAAAGATTCTGATGATCAACCTCCCCACAAGAAATCTGTTTGTTTCCCTACTGGACTCCTTGTTTCATTAGAGATCTTATATTACAGCACACCTAACCCTTCATTGCCAGAGGCCTGAGACATCAGAGGAGCTGATCGTTTATGTATTGAAAACAGATCAGTGATTTGGAAAATAACACCAAAGCAGAGGCAAACCCTACACATTTCAGCTCAACAATGAGCGTCAATCCATATTGATCTGCAGTCAATCAATAATGGTTTTGAAAATCTGTACAGGGTGCTCTCCCGTCCTTGAGGGCCACTAACATGTCAGGCTTAATGATATCCCTGCTTAACACGGTGTCTCAGTCCAGAATGACTTCCCATGTGCTGACGCAGGGATATCCCCAAAACCAGGGGGGGGGGGGGGGTAGGGAGGAAGGGGGGGGGTGGCCTGTTGGTAGCCCTTGAGTCTGGCTTGCCACCCCTGGTCTCGTACAATCAAATCCTGAATGTTTTTAAGTCTTTCATTGATTTTTGGCTAAGGCCTCGAGGCATGTCAGCGCCGTGCTGAGGCGCCTTACGCTCGTCACTGAGCCCCCTGCAGGGCCGCAATGAGAGCGGCTTTAGCAGGCTCGCGCAGCGCTTACGCAAGCGCGCGGAAGCTTAAGTCTTTAGCAAAATTTAAAATTTTTCGCGCTCTGGGGCGCAGGGCCGTCACGTTAGTTGTTCGCCCATTAGGTCCCCCCGCGAACCAGCTCGGTGATTCAAATGGCCCGCCCCCGGGGGGGGGGGGAAACCGGCGCGCTGTCTAAGGCCAGGGAAAGCACCCGCTTTCCCTCGCCCTCCGCGCGCCTCCGCCCGCTCACTCACCATGGAACACGCAAGCCTAAACTAACTGCTTTCAGTTGCTGGAGAAGAAAGAGGGCGATTAGTAGTAGAACTGTTGATATATAACAAATGTTTGTCACACGATGAGAGCAAGATATTTTAACTTATTAACCAACTGTGTTTATCATAACTGGGGCTTTAATTCTGGCATCCTTGCGGTTTGAAAATTAAATAAACATTCTTTTTATGCTTGACATGCCACTACTTTAACCGTTGTACCAGAATAACCTCGTTTTTCAGTACATACAAAGATAAATTTTACTTACTCGGAACAGAATAACATTGGATGGAAATAAATGTGCCCCCCTCACCTCTAATTCAACATTTTTTACTTTTATTAATTTTAACCCTCCCTCCCCCCCCCCCGGGCAACCTTGTGTATTTTTTAATTACTGTCAAATTATAACGTGTTCAATAACCGTAATAAAGTTAATTTAATTAATGTTGTAGCTGCTGCTGTCGTTTCTTAATCTTAGTTACACGTTTTTAAAAAGTCCAAAATGTACTTTCCCAATATCGTTTCGGAATAAAACAATTACTGAGGATGTTATGTGATAAAAAAGGCTGTTTAATTACGTTTGAACGACAGCACTCCATATCAAACATACATTTTGTGCAAAGCAGAAGTGCCATTTACTGTAGAGCCCTGAGTATCTATACTGTAGTTGTATATTGGGGTATATTTCCTGCATGTCTTGCTGATAATCTATGTGAATTTTTCATGTGCTACATGCTGCCCCTCCCTCCCGTAGAAAGACACCCCTCGTGTGATCCGCCAATCAGAATACCTATCTAGAGCAGGGGAGCCCTCTGATTTACCACTGTGCTGAAGCTGGATAATCCTGAAAACCTGACCGTGTTTTAAGGTGGTGCTTGATGACTGGTGATTTGAGAACCCACCCCCCCTGCAACTGAGGGCAAAGGACTGTCAAACACGACTACTTTACAATGAAGTGCGGATTGTCTCGTTGTCCTGGCAACACCATACTCATAATCATCGGCACTCGCAGTTGTTAACATAATTAACGGATAACATCACTCTCTCCCAAACGGATAAAAAAAATTCTACTGCAGGCAAAACAGTTACAATTAATTGGGAAAACTGGTTAACGATCTGTATAGTCATGTACACAATATAACCTGCAGTCCCACTAAACCTGCATGCACCTCTATCACAGGAAGGAATTAGAAAACTAGCCGGGAGCCTGCCTGGTGTGGCGCATTTGATATAGAAGAGTGTGGCCAACACCCACGCTCAAGGGGCACCCAACAGGTGCCATGTATTGGGGCTATCCCTGCTTCACACAGTTGGGCTCAATCAGTGTCAGAGAGCTGTAATACTGGCCTCTTACTTGGCTATCATTGTTATAACCCATCTCTGTCAGCAAGGGTATCATTTCCTAAATTAGATTGTAAAATGTTGCAGGCAAGGAAATGAAGTGTATTCTTTGTACAGTGCTGGGTATTATGTAGATAATAGCCATTTATAAATTGAATAAGAAAAATATCTTTGTTGTAAGATATGCGCTATTACTTGCCAAGTCGTTGCATACCTTATTTTAACACCTTTAAGTTATAGTTCCAGAAGGTGCAATGCATTTCGGACCCTTTCATAACTGAAAGGGTTAAGTGAGGTGTGGTTGCTGAGGCGGTGTGCTCTAATTTGAAGGTGCGTCTGGCTTTGCTCCCACCTCATATAGATATAGGGCAGATAATGATTCTTCTGTCCCCAGCATCCGCTAACGATCACAACACAAAGTCAAGGTGAACATGGTGAATCCGGAACTTTGTTCATCTTCCACTTGCAGCAGCGATGGGAAATGCGAAGAGCAGCATGATGAAGAGGAGGACGGTTGCTGTCATAACATGCGTCTACTCTGCTGACCGCTACAGGACTCAAACCGTTAAACATGAGAACACAGCAACCAGGGACCGGCAACCTGTCACGAAACCGAGAGAGAAAGTTTTAGTTCTACGCCATCTCTTCCCTGAACTCTGGCGTAAAGGCGCTTCGGTGACTGATGTATGTGTTGTGATACCAGTGCATAGGGCCCTAAAATACCTTAAAGGCTTAGCACCACTTAGGAAAAAGACCTTTGTAATTTGTGCACGCAGCGCCAAAAAAAATGAAGCCGTTTTGCAAGTCATTGAGTCCAACCAAAAACATTTGCAACAAGGAACACGCTCAAGTATCGTGCTTATTGTGTGTGAACTTTTTTGTGTAGTCAGATGTGACAATTAATTTATTTATTCGGTGCAGATTTATAAAATTAATTACATGTGTAAATACGTTATTTTTTGTTTGTTTGTATTTGCAGTAAAAAAAAACCCACCAGGTCCGGGCACGAGTGAATATCCTAAACTTGTTCCCTCTGCACGACTCAAAAGGAATTATTTTGGCTTGCTTCACTTCTTGAAGGGTTAAAACGTATACTCACCCTACGTGATATCTAAGAGGTTGCTTCCAACGAACTGGAGACACCCGCCATGTTTTGTCCCCCAGGCCCTTCCGCGCGCAAACATAACGAACGCTGGTGATCAGTTCAAGGGATAAGAGGTGCCTGCGCCAGACCTGGTCAGTCCCATGATCTCCTCTGAAATCCCCTATCGTTTCTCCCACCCTGTTGGGAAAATGCCATTCTTACACAAACTGTCACACTGATCATCCTTTCAGTCTCCTGGGCATCTCACTCCCCTCTCTCTCTCTAACCTCCTCGTTAGGCCTCCACCAAATGCCAAGATTCAACCACCCCCAGGAATAAAACCTTGTACTGGCAGAGGACTGAAGTAGGACTCCTACATGAGCGCCTCATCAGTGATGTGCAATCATGGATTGTCAAGTAGTAGGTCATGTGATGTGTGTGGGAGGGGTGGGACAAACGGAGCTGCAGCGACCTTCGTTGGTGTAACACCAGGTTCGTTCTTGACCCTTCATTTTCTTTCTTCCTTTTTCTCGCTCTACACACCATCACTTGGTTACCTCATCAACTCTTTGGCTTTAATATAATCTCCTACGCAGGTTAAACACAATATCCTCCCCTCCTGATCTGCAATTCAGTCCAAGTCTGCTTGCCTCCCGGTTATATCCGTGTGGATGGAGCGCCACAACCACCTCCAACTTAAAATGAAGATCCTTATATTACTCCTAAATATTGGCCCAATATCCCTTTTTCCCATCACAGTAAATTGCGGTTAAAAGGACGTTTTTGGGCGGCCAGCTAATCACGCCAGGACTACTGACAGTATACCCATCGCAGGTCACCTCGCGCCTCCTTCCGTTTTCCTCCAGCCGTCGGATCTTCACAGCTGCAAGGCCCTCGATCGGCCTCCACTCCGACGCGCAGGAAACGCCCAGTGTCCTGCGCGGCCAGCAAGGTGCGCTCACACATGCGTCAAGTTGGAGGCCGCTTGAGGATGCCCTGCGGCTGTGGAGATCTGCGTGTCCTGCAGCGCCACATGCGACGACGTGTTATGTCAGGCAGTTTTAGTCCGCCGGCACTCCCTCCACCATGACATTTGGTCGTGGCCAAATGACCCATTCTGGTACATTGAACCAACCCTTTGTGCCACAGCAGTTGCCTAGGTGGCACATTTTGACTTCCTTCTCAATTCATTGGTCTGGCTAAAATGTCCCTCTTTGTAACACTGCCAAGATCCGCCTTTCTTTCTTGTTATGTACTTCTCTGCTAAATATGTGCATTTCCCTTATCCATCTCCATCTGGAAATGTAACTATTGCTAACAGGCTTTCCCTGCCTCCACCAAAAATGTGCCGGCTTACAATCATTTATTTCTCCCAGAACCGTCCTCTGCTCATCTCCTCATCTTCTCATGGTTTCCCATCAGATCAGATCCACAAGTTCTCTTTACTTTTAAGGCTCTCTACAAGTCTACTCCCTACGTTGTTTATCTCTCGATGCCCCCATCTCATCCCATGCGCTCTTTCGTACGCCTTCTCTTCTCCACCTCTACTGCCTCTCGTCGCCTTAAAAAAACCTTTTTTCGCTAACCCTGTGAATTCCCACACACAAACACCTGTAAACCGCCCAAGCACCTTCAACTCCCCTTAAAGTCAAACGTAAAAACAACCTTCTGCTCTGATGACCTCATTTCAACCGCATGTTCTTACTATAGTGAAGGAGAGGAGAGAGAAGCCCCGCACTTCGTACCATCATTGGGTCATACACTGCCATCTATCACTTACTACTACTACTTCTTCCTCAACTGCTGTCTCAAATTCTCCTAATACCACTTAGAGTGTAGGAGCTGTCCGTCACTGATTGCCTTTCTGTGATTGTTTGTTGCACTTATTTATTGTATTCCTTTTATGTATAACCCTTTTGTAAAACCACTATATAAAAATAAAAATACACCTTCCGAGTGCTTAGTTTAAAGAAGGGTTACAGCACAAGCCTCTTCTCCCGTCCCATTGGACAGTCAATGTTCATATCAATGGAACCATCCCTCCCATCCTTTGTCCACTCAAGCTGTTCAAGTGGCATGCCGCCTTCCCCTTTGCACACGGCGGCCCTAACTCCCTCTTTCATATACAAAGTTGGATTAGTGCCTCTGCCCCGGCTTCCTGGGCTGCCCACCATACCATGAGGTATGCGAATATGGCGATCACATTCATGGAGCCTAGGAACGTCAGGACAAGAACCTCCGGGATTTCTGAATCAAATTGGAAAAAATGGAAACCCCTCAGTTCTTCTTGTCCCCGTCTGCGATTTCATGGTTTTATTTACTCTGCACACGAACACATCCGTTTCTGTCACTACTCTCTTCTGTCTCATTCTATCCCCCTCTCCCTCACTTTGGGTTTTTCTATATCGCTCCGACTGGCCATTGAGCCCTTTTTGTGCCGAATCCCTATGAATCCAATAATATATTTTTGTCTGAAAACGTCCCAATGGAAGATCTAGGAACAAACCTTTTTGCCCTCCCTCACACTTCTTGCTGCTCATTCCTGTCTTGTCTCACTCTCTTTACACTCAAACACCCTTCAGCTTCATCTGCACTTTCCTTCTCGCCCCTGCATTGTACTGTGTCTGTGCAATATGTTGTGTTTGTCTCACCGTCGTCCTGACCTCGGGCACGGGCGTCAACCAAGCGGGAACACCATGGGCAGAATCCTCAGGTACTCAACTGCTTCCTCTTGTATCATCCGTGCCAACTCAGGGACAGAGGCTCTTCTAACTTTCCTCCTCCTCCTCTTCATCGCTGTCAATCGTCCGTCATCGTCGTCTATCCTCATCACTGTCGTCGCTGCTTGCTGCTGCTTCTGCTACTACCAGAGCTGTCCCTGCATCTTCCTCCCTCCTCCTGCTCCCATCTTCGGAGGGTCAGAGACCGGCAAAACTGGGTGTTCATAAACAACATCAAAAAATACAAGGGATCGTTTTTTTGCTGTTCTGTACATTAAATTGGTGTTCTTTAAGTGGAAGGGCCCCTGGGTTGCATGCAATGTACCAGTTGTGTGAAAAAAGAACGTACACCCTCATTTGAATTCTATTGGTTTTACATATCAGACATAATAACAATCACCTGTTCCTTAGCAGTTCTTAAAATTAGGTCAATACACCTCAGACTGCACACAACCATTACATATTACACCTTGTCTGATTATTTAACTACATCCTGTTTATATATTATATAGTATTATAATATATTCTATATCTATATTCTATATAATATATAATCTATCTATATATATATATATAAGCAGAAAATACCGTGTTAGTCCAGAAGTTGCGATAGTTGCAGAATAATGATTCTTCAGTGATGTTGGATACGCTTTTGTTTTTGGGACTAACATTTTGTGGCCAGAGGCAACTTTCGAGAGTTCTCTCTTTTCAGGTCTAGCAATACTAGTTATTACTAAGTTATTGCTTGACCTGAAGAACTAATTTATTCTGCACTATATACTTTTCATAATTCTATATAAGTATATATATAGATATATATTCAATATATATATATATTTATAGTAGTATATATATTATTTATTGCGGCAGAACACATAAAGGGCTGTAATAGGATTCTTTACATTAAAGGCCCTGTAACTTTTTTGTTTTGGTACCTCTTACCTCTTAATGTATTGTAATACCATGTACAGTAGACTATTTGTTTTCCCTCCTATTGTTTAAGACACGTAATACAAGTTTGCTGCGATATCGCACATGACTTAGTATTCGGCATTGTATTTTAATATACCAACACATTAATAGATATATAGAGACTGGCCACCTGCTGGATTAAATACCGTATACTTTTGGTTGCTTATATATTTGATATATTCTTATATATTCGTTTGTCTAGATTTTGATTTGGTTCTGGAATTGTGGTTCTCTCTGTTTAATTTTTCTGTGACTTAGTTTGCGTTTATTTTCGTCCTGTTTATTTAATATTTTTTTCACGGCGACCTTGTTCCTTTGTATTTTTATATTAGTTATTATAATTTTATTGTTAAATATTTCTTTGAGTAAAGTTTAGTTATTATGATTAGACTTTTTTCCAAGTGTAAATAGTTGTTTGTATACTTATATATTCTAATGCATAATCATGAAGTTAATTTACTGATTGATCTTACAGACAACCGGTGTAGTGGTGGTGTCTGGTTCAATCAGCCATGGCGATGTTTGCTAGTGTGTATACAGATGTTTTGCACAGATACCTTTTATTGCCCCTGATGAAGTTCCCCACACTAGGATCAAAACGCGTAGGGTTACATTTTGGTGCACATACTTGCTAGTGCCTTTTATGTTATGTCAACTCTCTGATCGTCTGACCTTGCTAAAGAGACGACAGACAGCAGACGGTGGAATCATATGGTCTTTCAGTGGAACGATTCCTATACCGGCCGCCTGACATCACTCCCACGGATTTGGAACCACACCGATCGCGGGATTCTACAGCTGGAGTAACAACACGGCGCACACACACATGGGATTCCGGTCACCCGGATTGTCACACACACCTGGGATTCCGCACACGCACACACACCTGGGATTCCGTCACACCGACACACACACCTGGGATTCCGGCACACGGCAACACCCCCTGGGAATTCCCCGGCACACATCACACACACCTGGGATTCCGGCAACGGCGTACACACACCACTGGATTCCGGCACACGGCACAACACCCTGGATTCGCGGCACACGCCACACACCTGGGATTCCGGCACAACGGCACACACACCTGAGATTTCCGGCACACCGGCCGACACCACCGGGGATTCCGGCACACGGCACACACACCTGATGCCGGCCACACGCACACACACACCTGGGATTCCGGCACACGGCACACACACCTGGGATTCCGGCACACGGCACACACACCTGGGATTCCACTACAGGAGCAGCAGCTCCACCAACGGACGATTCCAGAGCCAGGAGGGAGCTGCTGCTTTACCTTCGGATTGTTTGTGCGATAACATATACCCACACTGCCTGGTTTTATCTGCTACATTGTAAGTAGCCAATTTTCTATTGTGTATAAAATTGCCTTTTAGTACTTCACTATTGTGGCAGCTTTTCATTCTCTTTAGGACATCAAGGAGTTGGAACTTTGTTACTATCTTGGACTCCTTCCGTTTATTGGTTATATTATTTATTGGTCAACTAATTTGCGCCCTTTATTCATTTTTGTCTGTTTATATGTATCAAATCGTAGTGTGAGGTTAGAATTTAGAGGCTGCATTTGGGGACCCTTCTCTAATCATATATTTTGATTGATTGTACGCTCATATTTTTCACTATTATTTATATATATATATATATATATATATATATATATATATATATCAATGAATCTGCACGGGATACTTTGTATCAGTAAATGAATATCAGAGGTTAAGTTAACCCCTTCAGTATCGGAGGGGCCAGCAATGCATTGTAGAACTGTGTATATTTATTAGTGCAATGTAATGACTATTTGTAGAATGTGGCAGGCCCTGGATCCCCCACTTCAGAGGTCAGTGGCTTCTCCTTGTACCTATTGTATGGACATTCTATGTACATATAAAGTCTCTATCATTGCTTCAGGCGGAGTGTCATACAATGACTGCTGGAGCAGACTTGTTACCGGAGGGTCGGCTTTGTCCCCTCCCTCGTCCTCTGCATCCCTGGGGGGCTCCGAACCCGTGGCTGGTGTCACCTGCACGTTAACCCTGTTAGGGACATCACCGTCATCCTTCTCATCTGTAAGGACAGAGAGAAAAGCTTTTCACTGTTTGTAACTTCAGCTCTGAGACAGGTTCTGTATATGCAAGTTCTCTATACCTTAAGCCAGGGATCCTCAAGCCACCCTAACAGGTCCAGGTTTTCAGGATATCCCTGCTTCAGCACAGGTGGCTGAATCAGAGGCTCAGTCAAAGACTGAACCTCTGATTCAGCCACTTGTGCTGAAGCAGGGACTGATTGGGCCACCTGTGCTGAAGCTTGCATATCCTGAAAACCTGACCTGTTGGGGGGCCTTGAAGACTGGAGTTCAGCACCCCTGGCTTAATCTCTGTGACACTATTCTTTGTCCATGTAACATTGCATCCATTCAACTCTGGCTTTGCATACTGTGTCCCCTTGTCTCTCGCGCTCTGTTAGGCTGCGCTTATAGTGCCGGCGACGGTGACGTCAGGCTGCGGTCACTGGAAAAATCAAATTGAGATAACTTCCAGCGATGGCGACCAAGCCATCACGCCGCGCTTACTATAAGAGCACGCGACGGTGGCAATGTATTTGTTTTGACATTTGCCGGCACTATAAGCGCAGCCTAAGGCCTCGGCCATGTTCCCTGCTGGCGTGCTGAGGCGCAGGGAAAGCGGGTGCTTTCCCTGGCCTTGCGGTTGCTTACCGAACGCGCTGTCAGCGGGCCGTCAGGGGGCGGGCCGGGGGCGGGCGCGTCACTGGCCGGGGCGGGCCAGTGACGTCACAGAGCTGGTTCGCCCTCATTGGGCGAAGCGCTCACGTAACCGGCCTGTCGCGCCGGCAAGCGGGGGAATTTAAAATTCCCCTAAGACCTGCGCTTCTGCAAGCGCGCGGAAGCGCAGGCGAGCCCCTACTAAAGCCGCTCTAATTGCGGCTGTAGGGGCTCAGTGCTGAGCGGGAGCGCGCGTCAGCACGCTTCCGCCAGCAAGCGCTAAACATGGCAAGGCCTTACTCTGCTGCAGACCTGTACTTCTTTTCACTAGGTATACCTGTAACAGCACCCCTCAACTCTGCGGCTCTCTCCCTAATACTTGTGGCTTTGTGTCCCGTCTGCCCGTGCCTGCCTCTGTGTCACAAGTCACACTCCCCTTCTAGCTCTGTCCTCACTCACCCCAGAGATAGACCTAAACATTTTCAGTCCTGTCTCTGGTTATTTTATTCTCTCTGCATCGCCTCCCTCATACGGGGCACCTTACACCCTAATTCCCAGCAGACTTCTCACAGGGCTGTACCAGGAACCCTCCCTTCTGAGTAACTGGAGGCCAAGCAGGGAGAAGGAGGGACTGGGGGGGGGGGGGGACTTTTCAAGGGAGGA
The DNA here is from genome assembly GCA_036426205.1 of Ascaphus truei. Lineage (NCBI taxonomy): Eukaryota > Metazoa > Chordata > Amphibia > Anura > Ascaphidae > Ascaphus > Ascaphus truei. The sequence goes on from CM071583.1 coordinate 13,772,548, forward strand.
AGCCAAAATAAGATTGTAATCTATTCAAGGAGTCATCCGGCCTATAAAATCTTTATTCTATATGCCTCAAATCAGCACTATATACAGATGTGGAAATACTTTTGTGATCTGGGAAAGCTCAGCATCATCAGATGCAGAATGTATAGAGATACTCATTTATACAGGTGTGTGTGTGTGTGTGTGTGTGTGTGTGTGTGTGTGTGGTGTGTCGTGTGTGTGTGTGTGTGTGTGTGTGTGTGTGTGTGTGTGTGTGTTTTGTGTGTGGTGTCTTGTAGTATATTTTTTCTTTCTCCTTCTTTTTTTATTTTTCTTTTTTTTTATTCTTTATTTTCTTTTTTTTACCGTTGTTCGACAAACTTATACATTTGCACGCCCCAGGCGAGTGGATTTCACATCGTGGCGAGCTCCTATTGGCCCAAGCAGCACACGTGTGTACTAGGGTGGCGAGTAGATTTTTTTTGTGATTTGTCGACCACGTGGTATATATATATATTATATATATATATTATATTATCTCTATATAATTTTATATATATATAAACTGAACCACACAAAAATCCCTTCCTTCCAACCAACCAACACTAAACATGGCTTATAAGACATATCCAAGATATAACTTCAGGCGCCAACCAAAGACAGAAACAGACTTAAAGAAAACAATATTGTATAAAGCTTGAGGTGAATGAAACAAACAAAAAAAGATGTTTAAATTAGTCACACGGTTCAGAATGGGATTTAAAAATAAATATGTAGCTATGGCTAGTACTGCTGCTTTACTGTTTGGGCAGATACCTACGAGCATTACAAAGCTTCCTATAGGTATAGTGTCCCCATAGGCTCCTTGTAAAGTCATCCTATACTAGGCTACTCTAGGACAGATCCACAAGGTCAGAGGTGACCAACTCCAGTCCACAAGGGTCACCAACAGGCCAGGTATTGGGGATATCCCTGCTTCAGCACAGGTGGTGCAGTCTTTGACCGATCCACCTGTGCTGAAGCAGGGATATGCTTAAAACTTGACCTGTTGGAGGCCCTTCAGGACTGGAGTTTGCCACTCCCTGCACTAGATCTTCGAGAAAGGAGGAAACATGCCTCACGGAACCAATAAGACCGCGTGCCTGCGTTCTCCTTTCGCTCACCTTTGGTTTTCAATCCTTTTTTGATCTCTGCCTCTACTTTGGCCTTGGCCAGGTTGTTCATGATTTCAGCCTTGTCTTTAAATTTCGCTGCAAACGAGAAAAGGAACTTACTGTACACACAGTGCTCAGAAATTCGCCAGAAGCAAACGCCGAAGGGGAGGCAGAGCCGGCGTCGGAAGGGAGAGGAACGAGGCAGGTAAATAGGAGGGGAGGGGGGGGGTGTTGGTTATGAACTGCTGGAGATTTGGGCTCTATGTTGAACCTGCAGGGAAAAGCGCTCTACCTATTCTATCTAAGTGTGGCACGTGTTTCGCAGATACCTTTTAAGCCAACGAATCCAGGGGCTCTCAACTCCAGTCAAGCCCCCCCCCCCCCCCCCCCACCAGGTCAGGTTTTCAGATCGTCGGCTTCACACAGGTGCTCAATTAGTGTTCAGTCTTCATTGAGCTCACCTGTCTGAAGCTTGGAATAATGCCTTAAAACCTGACCTGTTGGGGGGCGAGGGGGGGGGGGGGTCTTGAGAACCCCAGAACTAATCTATTCCGAGCATTGAAATTAGAATGGAAGGGACGAATCAGCCGGTTCTCCCGGTAATAACCGTGGCAGTGGAATCTTGTGGCATTTGTACATCGCGGATCTGGTCCAGATGTAACGCAAAGCCTGTGAGCTGCGGATTTATTTCACCCCGAAGGGATTGGAGTAGCAGAGACTGTGCACTTCCTGCCATGGACTCTGCTATTCATGCTGTACTGACACATAGGTTATTGGGTTATGTAGTATATACTTAGATTGTAAGCCCTTCGGAGCAGGGATTTCCTTTCCTATGGTCTGATTTTGTGTGTAGCACTTATTGTGTTAGAATGCCCTGTGCTGTTTTGTATTTCTGTATTTCTGCCGTACCCGATGAAGGACCCTGAGAGGTTGGGAAGCTTCTAACAGATCCACTAGTTGTTAGTCCAATACAAGGTATCATACCCCCAACTCCCTCTCCCTCCTGTGTTACTACGTGGCAGAAAGGACCAGCACGGACCCCCACACTTCTCTGCAATGCCCTTTACTGAATACACTGCGGGCGCTATATAAATAAAGATATATATACATATGTGGTACCTACATTTCAGCACCCACCAAATCCTACAAGTTTGAGGAGTCCCCTTCCCTCTCATCCCCCCACTCCCCCCCCCCCCCCCAAGCTGCACAACCAATCAGAGGATTTCTCTATTCCTAGTCATGCAATTGCGAGGCTAGGTGTTAGAATCTCACTCACTGCAGCCTGGCCTACAGTATACTCCTTGCCTTGTTGTATTGGTGTAAATCCAGTTGCAATTGTGCAAAAACCGTGATACCTTTTTTTATTTGGACAAGCAAAATATATTTTTAAAGTGCAGAGCAGGACTGAGGCAGCTTACAGCAAAAATATATAATTTTAGTCCCAAATAATCCGCGACTTTTGAAGGAGTCACTTATTCAAAATTGTTGTCTCCAAAACCTTAAAGCAGCAGTACTCTTTAACTTATAAAAAGGGTCACGAAAAATGACAGAAAAACTGCTAAATCCCAATTTCTCGTGTCTTTCCGGTCTGTGGAAATATTCAGTTTCATGATTAAAATATCTGCAAACGTCACCAAAAAAAATATGGTAAAAGAGGGTTTCAGAACAAGAGCTGTGTATCTTATTATTCCAAAATACAAATACGGACAAACCAACCCAGCAGGGAGAGAACAGCGTAAAGAAGGTAGGAACATGCATATCATGGCTTCAATCATTGAATGTTTTGGGTTGTTTAGCTGCAAATCCAGCTGTGTACCAGAAACACACCATCCCATCATCATGTATCGTGTTGGCAAAACCACACCGGTGGAAACCTCACCGATTCACCACATCTGACACCGGCACAGGTCTTCCAAGCCGGACCCTGACTTAGTTACGTCTATTCATTCTCATCTTAAAGCTGCAGTTCATTCAATATCCTGCATGTGTGTTTTTTTTAATAAATCAGTTCTGTTGTAAGAAAAAATACTTTTAGCAGTTTCTGTTTTTAAAAAAACAACTTTGAAAGACCAATTTTCTTGTATTCTATTTTAACAGCCATTTGCTGAGGCACTGCCCCTTCATGTCCTGTCACAAGCCCTGGCACACCCCTTTGTCAGCCCTGCCCTCCCTCTAGCACATGTCAGTGCAGGAGTGCTCATGAATATTCATGAGCTTCCACTGACGGACTGAAGCAGAAGAAAAACAGATCCCTTCACTAATTATGTCACCAAATTTCGCCGATCAATACATGGAGAACGAATTGAGCTGCAGCTATACAGTTCTTTAGGTAATTAGAGATTGCCCACATGAAACTATTGAAGTAAAAAAATAAATTAAAAAAAAAAAAAAAGACTGAACTGCAGCTTTAAAACAGCAAAGAAAGAGCACGGGGTCCCACATCCAAGACTTGGGCTAAAGCAGGAGTCACCAACCAGTCATTATGGTACCCAGGGCTATTTATGTGGGGGAACGTTCTGGTACCTCTATACAGGGGTCAGCAAGAAACTACATATAGTGCATATGAAATGATTAGCAATGGGATCAGACTGGGGGAGGGGAGAGATGTCTTTCCTATCACGTTACGTTATTTAAAGGCGAGTTATTTATTGTAAATGAGATGTATACCACGTTTTCTTTGGGGAGGGTTTGTAGCCCCACTGGTGGCTCCGATGATACCCACTTTGTCAGTAAGGGTCAGTCTCGCCTCGCTGCTCACATTCACCACATTGCTGACCTCTATCTATGCTCCTGCTAGTCCATGATAACCCCCTCACATCCCCATGTGCAGAACTTCCTGATCCCTAACCCATAATGCTTCATTCCTTCCGCTTAGCTGCTGAAGAACAACCCAAGAAGAGACCTGTGAGGTCCCCACAGCCAAACTATGAAGAACTCTCATGTTAGTCCATAAAGATTCATCACTTCGTTTTATGGTACGAGGGGGGATCACTACTTTTACATTACACAACAACCTCCCCCCCTGTACCTTATGTTTCCATCTACCCATCCTTATAGATTCTGAGATCCTTGGGGCAGGGCCCTCCTTACCTACTGTTACAGTGTATGTCAATGCCGGTTATTTGATTGTTTTCACCATACAACCTTCCTATACTGCAGAATATATATATATATATAAGATATATATATATATATATAATAAATCAAGATCCCTGCTTCCTTTTTAAAGATCTAAGAGATATAAAAAGAAATGTCTGACTTCTGTTGATAGAGAATAAATACAGCATAACACTATGCATCCCTTCAGAGGAACCCTATGCATCCCTGCAGAGGTACCCTATGCATCCCTGCAGAGGAACCCTATGCTTTGATGCATTGCACACATTCTGCTATATGTACCCAAGCTTCTTGCTCAGGTTCTGACATCTGCCACATTTTTAAACACTGTTAACGCCATCTCAGACCTGGAAAGTAATTGACAGCACAAGGGGTTAATATGACCACTGCTTCCAAAGCTGCCACATATTGCCACACACGGAGCAGGACAGGAGCTGGTGCCACCTCGGTCTCGGGATCTCTTTCTCTGTCGGGATTAAGCAGATCAGGCTCAGGGTGATTGGCTGCTGTCCAGGTTTGACGAGATTCTCATTAATCTGAGGACTAATACACCTGACGGGCAGCAGGAGGGGCACAGGGGAACGGTCAGTGGGTCGGATCTGAAGGTCAAGAAGACAGAGAGGCCGGTAAACCACATGGCACCTGTCATGGGAGAGGGGGTTTGGCCGGTATTGAAGGGGTTACACCCCATTTGGCCACCCCTGCTCTCACGTGGGAAGCAAGGGGTTAACTGGACTGCGGTTCAGTAAGGTGTTTTTACCCTGCTTCAGCAACCAACTGTATATTGCTGGTAGAGACAGCTACCCCATGTCTGGAACATTGGGTGTGAAATATAGCACCTGTGACAAACGTTCTCTACACAGGAGGCCCAGCTTCAAAGCATTTCTTGACAAGGGGTTTTATGGGGGCCAGGGGTGCGGCTACAGAAGGAGATATCAGAATGAGTGAACTTATTAAATATAAGAATATCATGAGATGTCCTCGGCTGAACATGCTAAAAGTTACATGTGTGTATCCGTGGGACCGAGTCGCAAATAATGATTACAGACACATGATGTCTAGCAGGTACTAAGAGACAGATATCAATATCTCTCTTAATTTTTGTATTACACGATAATATTTAGTCTCATTGGGAGCGTCATGCGTGCCGGAATGTATTAATATGCCTTGCATGCCAGTAAGTACTACTGAACTGAAGTTATGAAGTTATTTAGATAGGAAAAGCAGTTTTTAAACATCCTGGGGTGGGAGGAGTTTTACTCTGGGGTAAGACTGTCAACCTCACCACTGATTTATGACAGGGGTTGGGTTTAGGTTGTGTTCAATGGGAAATAACTGTATTTAAGGCTGAGCAAGTGTTGGAGGGGGGGCTGAGGAAATAAGCCCCCTGATTAGAATAATACCCACCCAGTGGGCAGGTATTACGGTGCCCTCAGGTGAGGTGGCAAGGAGAGATTGGGTGCAGGTAATTGTTCTCCAATGGCCTACACTCAATAGTAAGGTTTAGACTGGAGATTGCATATAAACAAGTGCCCAGCCTATGCTCTGTGTGTTTTGTGCTTTTCATGATGACTACAACTGAACCTGTGTTATGGAAGAAATTGTCAATCCTGTATCCTGATGGCTTTCTTGTCCAAACTCCTTAAGTAAGTGTATATTTTGCCTGTTATTTGTATATCTTGTGTGTTCACCTTCATTAAGGAATAAATTATATTTTATCATATCTAGTCTTGTTCAGTTCAACCCAGGTATTTTGGTGTAAATTATATCTTGTCATAAGTTACCGTGACAGCACCATGTTCATGACGGAGTAACATTGTTATATCATGCTGGCAGTGTACTCCGCTCTGTATGCAATAGAATGTGAAGGTGAGTCCCTGCCCGGAAGAGCTTACAATCTAATATATGAGACACAGTGAGAAAGTGGTCACTTAGACCCACCACTGAATATGAAATCGGGTCTCTGACCACACAGATTCTTCAAAGGCATCTTCACAGCACACACCTCATGGGATAAGTGTCATTATTTCTAGGGCTACTGTGGGAGATCAGTCCAGAGGTCCAGTTCCAGCCAAAATACTTCTGTAAAATTAGTTTTTCCAGATATTCTTAAACCGTAATAAAAACAAAGGGTGGGTGTGGTGGAAAGAATCAAGCGAATGGGGACGGCCGGGGGGGGGGGGGGGGGTGGATTGCAGAACGGCACGACGGAGATGGGATGTAAGGGTGGTGGGCCAGAAGACGGGCAGGGCAGGTTAGGTGGTGGTGACAGGGAAGCACCTCGTCCGCATGTTTAAGGTCGGGTGGGTGTGCCAAGCACGCGCATGTTAAGGGTGGGTGTGCCAAGCACGCGCATGTTAAGGGTGGGTGGGCCAAGCACGCGCATGTTAAGGGTGGGTGTGCCAAGCACGCGCATGTTAAGGGTGGGTGTGCCCAGCACGCGCATGTTAAGTGAACCTTCTTTGTCTATACAACTGACTTATGATAACTAAACTAAGATATATATTTTTTATTTTAAAGTATGCAAATGCCGTTACTTTCAAAAGGTATGTGTCCCGCTGATCCCAGTACCTCCTCGTGTTTATGATCTTTCAATCCAACCCTGATGAAGGTCCCTCTGTGGTGACCGAAACGTTGGTTGCAGTGCCCTTTTTTTCAATCTAATCTTTTGCTTGGATGACTACTTACAGTGTGCTGTCTCATTACTGGACGCCTATCTGGTAAATCAATATCTCTCTCTCCCCCCCCCCCCTCTCTCTCTCCCCTCTCCCTCTCTCTCTCCACCCTCCTACTCTCTCCTCTCCCCCCCTCCTCTCTCTCCCCCCCCTGCTCTCTCCTCCTCCCTCTCATCCCTCTCATCCCCCTCTCTCTCTCCCCCCCTCTCTCCTCCCACCCCTTCTCCTCATCTCTCCACCCCTCTCTCCTCCCCCCCCCCTCTCTCTCTCGCCCCCCGGTCCCTCTCTCTCCTCGACCTGTTCTCGTCTCTCCCCCATGCCCGATCCGGTCCTCCTCGTGTCTCTGCTCTCCTCCCTCGTCCCTCCCCTCTTCTCCCTCTCTCCTCCCGACCCTCTCTCTCTCCCCCCCTCCTTCTCCCCCCCCCCTCTCTCCCTCTCCCCTCCACTCTCCCCCTCTCCTTAAATTGTTATAGTGTGATCACGTGGCTGCCTATAGAAAAAGGTAACTCTGACTACCCTAGTCAGATGTGACACAGTGGAGAAAAAGTGTTACCCTGTGGCGCTTCTGCTAAACTTAATATAATAACAAAATTGTGACACAATAAAATGTGTAACAAATACAACCGTATAAATCACAAGTTGTCCTTTTAAATGTCCCAATTAGTCCAATAATGGTAGATGGTTCCGAATGGAATTCAGCGTGTGGGATGCAGCACATGCAAAAGGAGAAGAACGGCAAACACCGTGTAATACTGCAGGTGTCAATGGCAAACACCATGTAATACTGCCGGTGTCAACGGCAAACACCGTGTAAGAATGCCGGTTCGGAACCGGAAAAACAGGTGTAATACGCAGGTTTGTCCAACGGGCACACAACCGTGTGTAATAATGCCGCGTGGTTTTGTCAACGGCAAACACCGTGTAATACTGCCGGTGTCAATGGCAAAATGCTATGAGGTTAGAGGAATGGTAAGTTCCTTAGTGGTAAGTAATAGTCGAGAAAGCAAGATTTAAAAAAAAAAAGGTACATTTAATACAAAATAAAAATGAACATAAAAAATCAGCTCCACTTCTCACAATGGCAAAGAAAAATTGGAATCCTACTTCCAAGACACAAGTAGGTTTTACGCATTGAATGCTGAACAATCGCAGGGAACTGCCCTTTACCACGAGCGACCGCCTCTGGAATCCTAACGGTGTGTCCTCCAGACACGCTGGGGCGCGTGGATCCTCCGGTGGTCGACAAGCTGTTTACTCGCCTTCTTCTTTCTACTCGTCTTGGAGTGTCAGCTGTCCTGGACGCTCGCTCGCTCTCTCGCGAGAGCCGATGGTGAGAACAAGCCGGTTCCTGGTATGCTGCAGTTGGTCCACAGTCACTCTCTATGAGGAATGAGTGCACGTAGGTGCTACTCCGTTCGCGCATGCGTGAGAATATGGCAAACTCCACCCAATGCGTTTCACAGGTCCTTCCGCTTCGTCAGGGGTGTACACGAGTAGAAGGGAGAAGAAGCCGAGTAAACAGCTTGTCGACCACCGGAGGATCCACGCGCCCCAGGGTTCTGGAGGACACACCGTTAGGATTCCAGAGGCGGTCGCTCGTGATAACAGGCAGTTCCCTGCGATTGTACAGCATTCAATGCGTAAAACCTACTTGGTCTAGGAAGTAGGATTCCAATTTTTCTTTGCCAGTGTGAGAAGTGGAGCTGATTTTTTATGTTCATTTTTATTATATATTAAATGTACCTTTTTTTTTTTTTTAAATCGTGCTTTCTTGACTATTCCTTACCTCTAAGGAACTTAGTATTCCTCTAACCTGGCGACTTGCCACTATATAGCAGTACTGATAGATGCAGGCTCTGGGTAAATATGGGAAGACCGTTATACCCAGAGCCTTTGGGCAACAGTGGTTTTTGTATGATCTCTAATACTCAGTGTATGCCGTGTTACTCACTTCCCACTATACACGACACGTCCCAAGGGGCAATATCAACCGTCTGGTTTAATCAATCAGGGTAAAACCCCTCACGGTGAAGATAACTCATTCGAAGTTTAGGGCACACACACTTGCGCTATTTTTGAGGTTTGAACTTTAGGATTTGTTTTCTTTGCATTAATATAATAAAATGTATTTATTTTCATTATCAGCGGAGCCGAGCGCATCACTGGAGATTCTGTCTCTTCCGTGTAGTTCGTCGCTATTTGGAGCACCCCTCCAGTACGGAAATTAAGAAGCTGAGCAGACCCCCCCCCCCCCCTTTTCTCGTTGCACACGGGACATTACCATCTGTACCTTGATTTGTAGCTTCTTAGAATTGTAGCATCAAAGTATCCTCACCCTTTCCCTTTCTGCATCAAAGTATCCTCACCCTTTCCCTTTCTGCATCAAACTATCCTCACCCTTTCCCTTTCTGCATCAAAGTATCCTCACCCTTTCCCTTTCTGCATCAAAGTATCCTCACCCTTTCCCTTTCTGCATCAAAGTATCCTCACCCTTTCCCTTTCTGCATCAAAGTATCCTCACCCTTTCCCTTTCTGCATCAAAGTATCCTCACCCTTTCCCTTTCTGCATCAAAGTATCACTGCAGCCCGTCTCTTCAGGTTTATTTCCCTTTCATTACCCGGGATCACATAATAGGAATTTATCTACTTAGCTTCAATCTCTTTTAAACTGTGCTTGAAAGGCCAGGAGATAATCCAGTTACAGCAAGTAGGGCATTATAGGCAGGCAGGCGAGCGCTCGTAGGGTCACACAGACATGCTGCCGGGGAGTATAGAATTCTATAGCTTCTGGGACATGTTTTTCAGTCCCTAGATTAGGGGTGGCAAACTCAGTCATCAAGCCCCCCCCCCCCTATCCCCCAGCCCTCCCTCAACAGGTCAGGTTTTCAGGATATCCCTACTTCAGCACAGGTGGCTCAATCAGTCCCTGCTTAAGCACTGGTGGCTCAATTAGAGGTTCAGTCTTCAACTGAGCCTCTGATTGAGCCACCTGTGCTGAAGCTGGGATATCATGAAAACCTGACCTGTTGGGGGGGGGGGGGGGCAGGGGCTTGAGGACTTAAGTTGAGCACCCCTGATTTTCAGCAGCGGTGTGAAACTCAGTTCTCAATGGCCACCAATAGGCCAGGTTCTATGAATATCCCTGCTTCAGCACAGGTGGCTCAGTCAGTGGCCCTTGAGAACTAAGTTTGTAACCCCTGCCCTAGATGTATTGTGAGAGAAGCTTTGCAAAGTGGCTGTTTCCAGGAAGAATGAGTAACTGTTACTAACTTCCATTAAATACTGAGAATACTTCTTTATACCTATATACGAATATTCAGATGTCAGGAGTCGACAAATGACATTTTCTTAAGCGGATTCCCACTTTTTAATATCATTCCTTTAAATGCTGGACATATCCTTTAAAAAAAGGGGGGGGAGACCAAAGTATTAATAAAAGTATTCCTACACTTCGAGTAACAAGATCAAATCTAAAATAAAATAATCGATATGACTACCTTTTGACCCTGTGCTGAAGCTGGGATTGATTGAGCCACCTGTGCTGAAGCAGGGATATCCTGAGAACCTGACCTGTTGGTAGCACTCGGGGATGAGAGTTGAGAACCCCTGCAATAAAAGGATGCTGTGTTCTATAATGGATGAGCTACATCTGCTGGATACACCTGGGTCAGCCAACCACAATCCCCAGTCCCATCCCACGTCAGGGGGTCTTCTTACCTTCTCCCAGGGGATCCAGGGTGTGGATCATGAGCTGGAAGATGGTGCTGCGGATGGTGCTGTTGTGGAGAGACGCCGAGCTTCCACCCCTTGTAAGGAACGGCTTCAGCTGGACAGATGGACAGAGGCAGAACAGCTGTTACTTTATTGCAATGGCAGTTTAAAGTGCGGTTTATTCAACGTCTGACCGAGGAGCTGGGGGAACCACATCTGAGGGTCTCCCAGCCCCAAACTAGCGCAGGAAAGCGCTCCAAATATAGGAGAAACTCCAGCTGCTCTCGGGGCGATTTCTTTTCTTTGATACATAGATCTGGAATCGCTTGAAACCACCAGATCGAATTCTGCGGAGCGCGCAAGAGGTGCTATTTTTCGTTAGGGGGTATTTAACAGATGGGACGTAGATGAGTTGAGAATACGGTAATATACTGTACTGTGTAATATTCACAAACGCAGCACAATTAGTGCTGTGCTTAAATGATTACAGATTAACATTTTCTCTGAAAAACACATTCAAGTATGTAAGCAGAATAAAAAAAAAACACTCCTAAAATATACTTATTTGTGGGATACTGAGGCCGTAAAAGCACCATTAAAAAAAACCCAGAATCAATATCTAACATCACGGGGTAAAGGTATTTTAATATTCTGTGATGGGGTTTCCCTCCATTGTGGCACCCAGGAATATGGGACGTGGTCACTTAGGGCGGTCGACTTTCACGCAGGCATGACGATGGGAGGTTTTTGGTTAGGATGAGATGCTTTTCTTGTTTAATGCATCTTCCGTTCGTGTGACCAGGAGACTTGAGTGACGTGTATGAAACGGTTACATTTAATACAAAGTAAGTTATGGCGAGTGTAAAAAAATGTGACAAAAAGCCTTCACTGTACAGCGAATAAAATTCCCACCGGTCAGCACATCCACAGGTCGGAGCTGGACCTGCATCCCTGCCCTTCCCCATTATCTCTTAGCATACAGCGTTTCCACTGCAGTCAGGGATTCTGGGAAATGACATGCAGGACTGAAACCCTGCCCTTCCCCCTTATCTCTTAGCATCTTTTCTGATTCACAAAATCGTCTTAATCCCGTTGCCAAATAAAGGAGTGCCCCATTGTATCTTAACTAGGGGTGTTGGATTCCTCCAGTTTAATCTAGGAGAGCTCATTTTAAATAGCGACTAACAGGCATTGGACGCCTTGCAGCACCTACCTTTAGTCTGTTGTGGTCTTCCGTTGGCTTTGGCTCATCCCCGGCCACTGAGCCATTGCCTTTCTGTGCAGACATGAAAAGTAATCATGTGACACCATCAGTCACGCTTTCACACAGCTCAAAGGATTTACAGTCTCATCAAAAGCAGAGCAAGGCGTTTAGCCCTCTGCATACCTTTTATGGAAGGTGTGCTCTATGGGATAATGGGATAGGTAGACCTCTATGGTTCAAGGCACTAAGAAAATACTTTCATCCCCTACAACTTAGTGACAATGTATCAGGGTACATTCCCCCTATTCTGCTTCATGTGGGTATCAGCTTGGGATTTAGGGGGTGTCCATGGGGGGCATTAGGGACAGGTGAATATTATAACATATCCTAATGGGATTGATGAAATTCTGCTCCTATTTAACACGTTTCCCTCTCCTTTGCCTCAAAAATCCTCAGTGACTCAAAGCAGGTGTAAACATTCCAGCGAACGAAAACGGTCACATGTAACAAGCTTGAAGAACGTGCTTCTTTTGGACACATCCCCCAGCAGAAATGTAAATACAAAAAGCAGGGTGCCAAAGGTCACTGGTCTTGGTTCTGATACAGAAATCCTTAAGTCCTGTAGAGCAAGGCTAAACTCAGGAGTGTTTACTGGTCCCCTTCATTCTCTTGTCCCAAGTGGGGCTCTCCCAAAATGTGGCAGATGGGTACGCAGCCCTGATATACACAGCTGTGATGCTGTTAACACAAATTTACTTAAAGCTGCAGACCAATAAATATCCTACGTGTGTGTTTTTTTAAATAAATCAGTTCTGTACTATGAGAAAATACTTGTAGCATTTCTAAATAAATATATATATATATATTTTCCCTATAGAAACCATTTACAAAGTCACATCCTCTTCCTCTTCTGATAGGCTCTGGCTCTTGAGCCCTGCCCTCTTTCTAGCAGCGCACCAATTGTATCTAGTGCCTGCCCGGTCACATGATCTTCCACACAGAACTTTGCATTGTGGGTACTGTTTCGCAGCAATAACTGAATTAAATAACCCAGAGCAAAGCGATCGATCATAGGAAAACGGATCGATCCTCAGCTTAGCTAATCACTTGTCAGTGTGCAGATTGTATTGATGCTCATATTGAATGGATTTTTTTTTTTTAATGGCAGCTTGGACTGCAGCTTTAAACCGGGGAGGGAATATTCCACAAACAACCCCCTTTTTTGCACTCCAGGAGGTATGTTAATGTTATACTGCAGGATCTGACCCATACCGGGGATGGTTTTAGCTTTGATAACACTACGATGGTTTGCTTCTTTTCATGCAGACTGGAAGGAACAGAATAGTCAGTAACTGTTCCCATGCAAGGCTGGAAAAGTGCAGCTGTTAAGAAGGAGTTCTTAGCTTTGTGTTCATGTCTCCATATTTCCAAACACGTTATAAAAGGAATGTATCGAATTCTGCAGAAGTCACGTTTCTCTCCTCTCTCCGAGTCACGATACTCTGCCTGGCACGGAGTGGAGCGAAACCTTTCTGGCTAACAATCGCTGCCACATGTAAGAAACGTGATGGGCAATCTTCCTGCACACACCGCACACAATCATTTCCGTGTATCCCTGGTTCTGGAGCCTGCAGTGTGCTGGCGTCAGTATAACCGTCTGGTCAACTCCAGTCCTCAAGGGCCACCAACAGGCCAGGTTTTCATATTATCACTGCTTCAGCACAGGTGGCTCAATCAGTGGCTCAGCCAAAGGCTGAGCCACCTGTGCTGAAGCAGTGACTGATCGAGCTACCTGTGCTGAAGTAGGGATATCCTGAAAACCTGACCTTTTGTTGGCCCTTGAGGACTGGAGTTAGCCACCCCTGCTCTAGAGTGTAAGCTCTCCGGATCAGGCCCTCCCTACCTGCTGAACCTGTTTGTCTTTATTTGTATGTCACTCTATTGATGTAATTATCAGATCTCTGTGCTGCGCTGTGGAACAGGTCGGCGCTTTGCAAACAAACGATAAATAATAACATCACGCCCTCTACTAAGATGACCTGTATCATCATGAAACACATTGTATCCCGTGAGCGTGTACAGACCGAGTCCCAGCACACTGACCTTACTGACACTGTTAGAACAATGTTATTCTCACCCATGTGCCAGTCGTGGCTTCAGCAACAAGGCACAAAGAAATATCTTATTGAGTGCAGACGAATTATTTGATACAGGTGCTGCATCTCTGTAGCAGTTAGTAGCAAAGTGATACATGTTAAGCAGCCCTCTGCTATTTCTACCATACCACCATGTGTCGGTCTACACTGTGTATCGGTGCAACAATGTGTATTTTGCTTTTGTGATTTGGCAGAAGTAGAACACGGGTCATTGAGGGATAGACAGAGATGGGGATGATATAGAAAAAATAATGGAATGTAGCTAATGCCATTGAGATGCAGTTAGTGCTAATATATGGGAAGAGATAGAAGCTCCCAAAATATCTGTTTTGGTGTTAAAGTAATTCCTACGGACAGTTCCATTGAGACAATTGGTACAAGAGACGTAGAGATTGGTAATATGAGTAAATAGAAGTACATTTGGTGTAATGGGATGTATGAATGTGTGTGTCTCCTACCATCATTTCTCTCTTTTAATGTAAAAAAACCTAATTTGAATGAACTAAACATCTATGAAACGTACACATCAAATCTGATGTATTTTTGTATTTACATAAACCTTTTTATATGTGGCTTATTGCTGTTAATGTCCCTAGCACAGACATAAATATACATTCCACTTTATTCTACCAATTGTATCCTATTGCTGTGGAGCGGAGGATAAAGATATTTTAAGACTAGAGATGTCCCAAAGATGAACATTTACCCAGAAAATCCCGAAATCACGGGTGTTGTGATAACTTCTAATGGGCCAAAGGGTTACCAGGTGTCAAGTTTTTAACCAGACAGTCCCGTATTTGGACTCGCCGTCCTGTAAAAAAATGAGAGGTAATACTGGACATGTATGTGTATAGCGGTATTATCTCTCTTGGCATGTATGTGTATAGCGGTATTACCTCTTTGGACGTGTACTGTATGTGTATACCGGTATTACCTCTCTGGGGGTGTATGTGTATACCGGTATTACCTCTCTGGGCATGTATGTATATACCGGTATTATCTCTCTGTGCATGTATGTGTATACCGGTATTACCTCTCTTGGCGTGTATGTGTATACCGGTATTACCTCTCTGGGTGTGTATGTGTATACCGCTATTACCTCTCTGGGCATGTATGTGTATACCGGTATTACCTCTCTGAACATGTATGTGTATACCGGTATTACCTCTCTGAATGTGTATGTGTATACCGGTATTACCTCTCTGGCCGTGTATGTGTATACCGGTATTACCTCTCTGGGCGTGTATGTATATACCGGTATTACCTCTCTGGGCGTGTATACCAGTATTATCTCTCTGGATATGTATACCAGTATTAGCTCTCTGGACATAGTGACCTGATTGGCTTGGGGGGCCGCAGGATTTCCCTGAGCAGGGACATAGCAGGGCTGCTGATCAGGGGTTGGGCAGCTTCCTCCACCCTGATTGGCTGCTGCTGGGTAATGAAGCCAATCAGGAGGTGTCAGGAGCCTGGGGGTGGGGCCAAGGAGGGGAGGAAACAGCATGGAGGAGAGAGGTGTGTGTGCGCGTGTCAAGTGTGTCTCATCTTTCACTATAGGGCCGGGTATATTTGGAAAAGCCACCTGGCCATTCTAATGTGCCATCATGAAACACATTAACGTCTGAGATTATTTATGCTGTTATGAGCCATCTCATCAGAAGAAGAAGGAGTTTCTTCTCTGCTGACCTCTCACTTGTTGATTAAAATGATTTTACAATCTGCAAAAACCCAGTCTTTCATTTTCCAGGCCGGATCAATACAGGCGATTAGAACTATGGACTACAAACCTGGCCATGAAAAGGGGCTATAAATCAATGTCAATTACGCTGCCAAATACAATTTCATGGTCAAGGCCCATGCTCTACCTATGCGGGCATCAGCAAAAGATGCCCCAACACTTCCTAAAGAACAGTAACCGTTACAAACCTTAGTGGTCTCTTCCAAGGCCATGACTTTAACCAGGCGTTTCCTTTTGTAAATCTGCTCTTTCACCCATCTCTCCACCATCACGTTGATCTTCATGAAGAACACGTAGAGCCCATAGGCACTCAGGAGCAGCAAGCTCTCCCACCACAGAATAACATTATCCAGGAAGAAGATGATGAGCATGATCAAATCGAGGATGTAGAAGGAGACATCTCTAAACAGGGGCCACCAGGTCAGGTTGAGGATCTCCCTGGAGAAGAGGGCACATGTGCCAATCACAAACAGGATGTTAAACACAGCAGAGCCCACAATGGTGCCGATGCCAATGTTGCTGTGTGAAATGAAGACCCCAATGAGGGAGGTGAAGAGTTCAGGTGCTGACCCTCCAGCCGCCATAAAGGTGGCACCGGCCACGTCCTCTGAGATCTGGAGTTTGTCTGTGATCGCCCCCAGAGCTGGCACAAAGAACTCATCGCAGACGATGGCCAAGGCTACGAATACGTACATCATGCCAAAGATGTGAAGGGCAACCCAACCCTTTCTGCGCTCCTCTACGCTGAACAGGTCTTCAGGGTACTCCCCTTTTGCATGAGTCAACGGGGGTTTGGTAGGAACTTTGGTCTTGCCTGTGGTGGTTTGAATAGTTGTGGTTCCTGGTTTAATGGTGGATACAGGATCTGGGTCCACAAAAATGCAGTGCCTGATTTTGACCCTCTCTGTCACATTATCTGCTGGGGGGGCTGAGGTAGAGGTTGTGGTGGGGTTGACTAGTTCTCTGATAGACACCATAGTGGGCGTCTCCTCTTCCATCACCCCCACAAAACTAGAATCTTCCAGATCAGTCTCTGTCCAAGGTTCTGAATCCACCTTGTGATTGAGGGACAGCTGGTACATTGAGCATAAGAACATCACAAACACTATGAACAAAATTCTGTTCCACTGAAGTCTTTTCCTCCTGTGTAAATTCATCTTTATTTTTTATAATCTGCCTAAAAGGCCACTTCCTAGAAACAAAAGTGATGCTTTCTTTCAGCTATTCTATAACATGTGTTCTTTTAGGGAGAGTTGCTCATTTTGTTTTATTCTTGTCTTTGGTCATGTTTTCTCTCATTCCTTCTCCTATCTGGTACCAAACCGTGAGATCTCAGCAGCGTATTGCTGGAAATCCTGGAAAACAATGCAGAAATACATCAGCACTTTCCATGTCCCTCCTCACTCCCAGCCAAAATATCCTTTGTTTTCTCAAACTCCGCATGTGCTTTCAGTGGTCTCAAATATTATTTAGTGTGTATTATATGCTGCAACATACATCCTTTTAATTACCATGGCCTGCTACATCCCCCGAGAAGTACATTACATGTGGCAGGTGCAAGGCGATCCTGCCCTAAAAGACTTGCAAAGTAGCTAACAAAAACATTGTTTATTTTTTAAACCACTTATTCATATAATTGGCTTGTGAGAAACATCCCCCCACTCCCCCATATTAGCTTCTGCTCTAAAAACGTTTCTATTTTCTGTGGGTCTGTTAATGTTATCTGTTAATAATGGTTCTTTGCCATTATCTTTTGAATATAATGATTAGCTGAAACCAGTCATCAAAAGAGGAAGCGTCTGGATGTGAGAACGTCCTGATTATGAAGTTTGGATCATCTCATCACCATATAGCATTCAGTACTAAAGAAACATTGACCGGTGAAAACAACAAATGCTTTCCAAATACTTCAACCTGTCTGATTTGCAGCGAACGAGAGAGAACAGATTACACCCTTCAAATCACTGCCCCCTTAAATCCAAGAGCTTCTTTTAAAACGTCATTTTTGTTGTTACATAAAAATATAGGATGAGCCAAGAGTGAATAAATTTAAAACTAAAAGCATCTTAAACAGCTAAATATAAAAACAAGGATCAGCAGCAGCAGTGTCAAAGGGTATATCTTACGCTGATGTGAGGAAAATATACACATATTAATCTAACACAGATCCACATCACCAGTTTCCAATAGGCACTGTAGTGAATCCATAATCTGCTGTTGTATGCTTTTGAGAATAATTTTCAGCATCCCTTCTTTAAATCTGCCCACGGCACCAGCTGGCATTTCTGTGACACCGTGTGCCTGAGTTTAGGGCATTATAATATAGTATGCATAGAAGCAATTTAAACCCCCCTGCAGAAGTGAGATACCTCCTATATCTATAATCTACTAAACATTGCAGTTCATACTTGTGCTGTAACTATGAGGCATTATTGTTTGTGTACCTGGAAGACTGATATATATATATATATAGTGAGAGGTACGTATCCCTGATGTCTGTGTATTAGGAGGGGGTGAGAGGTATGTGTCCCTGATGTCTGTGTATTAGGAGGGGGTGAGAGGTATGTGTCCCTGATGTCTGTGTATTAGGAGGGGGTGAGAGGTACGTGTCCCTGATGTCTGTGTATTAGGAGGGGGTGAGAGGTACGTGTCCCTGATGTCTGTGTATTAGGAGGGGGTGAGAGGTATGTGTCCCTGATGTCTGTGTATTAGGAGAGGGTGAGAGGTATGTGTCCCTGATATCTGTGTATTAGGAGAGGGTGAGAGGTATGTGTCCCTGATGTCTGTGTATTAGGAGAGGGTGAGAGGTATGTGTCCCTGATGTCTGTGTATTAGGAGAGGGTGAGAGGTATGTGTCCCTGATGTCGGTGTATTAGGAGGGGGTGCAGTGCGCCGCCGGGGCCGCAGACAGATTTCCCGGGGCCCAGGACTAGAGTTATGACCGAGCCCCCAGTGTCGGTGGTCTTGCGATCCGGCTCCCCCATTTCACACCTCGTGAACCCCTTCTGTTTCTACCAGTCTCATTCTTACCCCCTCACCCCTCTCTTACATCCCCTCTCTCCATCAATTACCCCACTCTCAATCAATCCCCCCTCCTCACACTTATTCCCTCCCCCTCACAAAATCCTCTCCTCATAAAATACATACAACCCCCACCCCACAAATACACACAAACCCCCCAAATACATACAACCCCCACCCCACAAATACATACAAACCCCCCAAATACATACAACCCCCACCCCACAAATACATACAAACCCCCTACCCCCAAATACATTTTAAAAAAAACTCCCCGCAAATAAAATTAGGTAAATACAACCTCAGATGAACAACAACACATGACAAGAGGTATGTGTCCCTGATGTCTGTGTATTAGGAGGGGTGAGAGGTATGTGTCCCTGATGTCTGTGTATTAGGAGGGGGTGGGAGGTATGTGTCCTTGATGTCTGTGTATTAGGAGGGGGTGGGAGGTATGTGTCCCTGATGTCGGTGTATTAGGAGGGGGTGGGAGGTATGTGTCCCTGGTGTCTGTGTAAAAGGAGTGGGTGAGCGGTATGTGTTCCCGATGTCTGTGTATTAGGAGGATTTGAGAGGTATGTGTCCCTGATGTCTGTGTATTATGAGAGGTGCATTTCCCTGATGCCTGTGTAATAGGAGGGGTGAGAGGTGCATTTCCCTGATGTCTGTGTATTATTAGCTGATGAGAGGTACGTGTTCCTGATGTCTGTGTAATAGGAGGGGTGAGAGGTAGGTGTTCCTGATGTGTATTAGGAGGGTGAAAGGTAAGTGTCCCTATGTGTATATTGGCTATGTATGTCTGATATATTCGCTTGTTGTAGGTTTCCTGCTCATCGTGCCCCACTGCCCGATCAGTCACCATGCCAACAGTGGTGGTGATGGACGTGTCTCTCTCCATGACGCGGCCCGTGTCGGTGGAGGGATTGGAGGAACATCAGCGCAAACACCTGGCAGCTCACGGCCTCACCATGCTCTTTGAACATATGGCTACCAACTACAAGCTGGAATTCACTGCCCTAGTGGTGTTTTCTTCCCTGTGGGAGCTGATGGTTCCTTTCACCAGAGATTACAACACACTTCAGGTGCAGGAAAGTCATAGTAACCAGTACACAGTGTGTGTGAGCAGTCTGGGATCCGTGTATTAAGGGATCTGCATTAATGCAGCTAGGTTCTGAATTGGAAAAAAGCTCAGGGTATCAAGATATCCCAGCTTCAGCACAGGTGGCTCAAATAGGGGCTCATTCGTAGAGCTTTGAGCTACCTGTGCTGAAGCAGGGATTGCTTGAGCCACCTGTGCTGAAGCAGGGACTCACCCTCTCTCTATCTCTCTCATCTCTAAAACTATTTGCCGCTCTTCCAGGAAGCATTAAGCAACATGGATGACTATGATAAGACCTGCCTGGAGTCCGCTCTGCAAGGCGTGTGCAACGTGGTGCAGCAGGAGTGGGGTGCGGCGATCCCCTGCCAGGTAACAGGGGCAAGTGGGGGGGTCACACACAGAGCCAGCAGAACCTAGGGAGTGAGCGTCAGCCTTGCGGTCCCTGATGTTTTTGTGACTGGGGTTACAGATCTCATGCTCTTTCACTGCCGGTGACCAATCACTGCAGATACCTCCGGGATGTTACAACGGAAACAAAGGAGGAGACGTTGTTTATGACAGAAAGTTTCCAATATACTGTATGACGTATCATTAACGTAGGTCAGGGGTGATCAGCTCCAGTCCTCGAGCCCCCCCCCCCAACAGGTCAGGTTTTCAGGATATCTCGGCTTCAGCACAGTCTTCGCTTTAGCCACCTGTACTGAAGCAGGGACTGATTGAGCATCTTGTACTGAAGCTGGGATATCCTGAAAACCTGACCTGTTGGGAGGGAGGGGGGGGGGCGGCTTGAGGACTGAAGTTGGCCGCCTCTGAATTAGAGGATGGGAGCAAGAATAGGAGCTCATGCACTGAAAGTGGATGGAGAAGATGTACCTAACTGAAAGATGAGTTGGTGCATGGAGTAGCCCATAGTGGTAGAAGTCAGAAAGGAATGTAAGAATGATTGGGATAGGAACGAGGGTGCCCTAAGTGGGGGGGAACAAGCATGGCTTGGTATAATGGGCAAACTGGTTGGGTAATGTTGTCGTTATTTGCTGTGAATTTCTGAGCAACAAATTCTGCAGCTAATGTAATAAATCTTCTTAAAAGGACAAAGACACATCGGCGTGATTATTTCAAGCAGGATGCTATCGTACATGTTCTGCTAGTTTGGCAGTGAATGTGTTAACCGCTCAGTGTTCCCAGCTCCTGCTGACACCCCAAATCTTTTCTGGTTCAGGTAGTGCTGGTTACTGACGGGTGCCTGGGCATCGGGAGGGGGTCCCTACACCACTCTCTGGCCACCCTAAGCCAACGCAGCGATAGCAACAGGTTCCCTCTGCCCTTCGCGTTCCCCTCCAAGCTGTACATTATGTGCATGGCGAACCTGGAGGAGGTAAGAGGCCGCGCCAGCCCTGTGAGCGTTATCGGGGGTTGGTAAAGCAGCCGTCCAAGCTGCCGTTTTTTTTTTATTTGATTGTATTTTTCCCCTTTAATCTGCGCATCAATACAATCCACACAGTGATAAGTAATTAGCTAAGTTGCCGATCGATCCGTTCTCCTGTGATTGATCGCGGAAGATTCGGCTAGGGATTTCACTAAATGTCTGCCAGTGCAGCAGAAGAGGAGCAAAGATGCAGAGTTCTGTGGGGAAGGTCATGTGACCAGGCAGTTACTAAATACAATTGGTGCACTGCTAGAGAGGGGGCAGGGCTCAAAAAGGTGTGTGCCAGAGCCTGTTTCAGAAGAGGAAGGGGATGTGACTTTGTAAATGGTTGCTGTAGAAACCAAAAATGCTTGTTACATTATAATACATAAAAAATTTAATTCAGAGTTGTTGTTGTTTTTTTTGTTTTTTTTTTTAAATAGTGTTTTGTCATAATACAGAACTGATTTATTAAAAAAAAAAACCACACATGTAGGAAATTGCTTGGTCTCCAGCTTCAAAAGTCCCCATCCTGTCATGTAAAGGTGTAGTGTTCAGACAACGGGGATGTCCGCTCTGTATGTCCTTACAAAGCCTGTTTGTTTAGTGGAGCAGGATAGAGCAACCCATGCAGAGAGAGGGGGGGGGAGGTGAAACCTGGTTACTGCAGGTGTGACCGTGTTAGCTCATGCTGTCCAAGCGCTTAGGATCCGTCTCTCGTGTTTGCAGCTGCAGAGCTCGGATTCCCTGGACTGCCTTGAACGACTGATCGATTTGAACAACGGCGAGGGTCAGATCTTCACTATTGACGGGCCGCTGTGTCTGAAGAACGTCCAGTCCATGTTTGGGTGAGAAGGTTTGCGCCGGTCAGACACCAATCCCATGAAAACTGGGAGGATTTAAGCATGTTCAACCACTGGTGCGGTAATACCGCTGAATGTCGCTGCCCGTGGAATGTGTGTAAGACGTGGCCTGGGCAGTGATCTGTTGGTGTTATTACACCGCGGCGATCAGTGAACGGTGAGGATTTACCATGGAGGGATTGCCAATTCACAATCATTGTTTTAGATGTTTAACATAAACACAAAGTGAAAGTATCCATTCGCTAAGCGGCTGAATCTGTAACTTGCCATTTAAAGGAGAAATCCGAGGATTGGAGCAGGGGGTCTCCGGAGCTGAACCCCTTTCATTTAAGCTCCGGTGACCCCCTGCTTCATGAGATGCTTACCTCTGAAGTGGGTGCCGATAGCCGCTCTGGCTGAGCTGGCTGGGCTTTAAAGTTTAAAGCTCCCGCGTCACGTGGGCCAATCGGAAGCCGCACCGATGACATCACAGCTTGCTACTGGCCGCACAGCAGCTTTGAAATGCCGCCATAATGTGAACCCTTGTAGTGGAGCGGCAGCTACTACGGAGGTAAGTATTTTCAGAAACGGGGGGTTCCCGGAGCTGAAATTTATGGGGTTCAGCTCTGGAAAGTGCTAACGGTTACGCCGTTTATTTAATAGAAAGCACTCATTATTGCCGTGACTTCAGTACCCGTTTTATAACTGCTTTTCCCCCCTGATCACAATGAGTGGCCGCCGTCTGATAATTGACACGTCGCTGCCTTTCAGCAAGCTGATCGATGTGGCGTACACGCCGTTCCACGCCGTGCTCAAGTGCGGGAACCTCGCGTCAGATGTGCAAGTGTTTCCCAGGCCGGAGTCCGTCGTCATAGACGAAGAGATAGAACCCGTCCCCAAAGCCATTAACTCAGGTAACCCGGCGGATCTGTGAGGCAGAACCCGTCCCCAAAGCCATTAACTCAGGTTAACCCGGAGGTGCTGTGATGGGCAGAGAAGAAACCCGTCCCCAAAAGCCATTAACTCAGGTAAGCCGGCGGATCTGTGAGGAAGAACCACGCCGTCCCAAAGCCATTAACTCAAGGTAACCGCCGGATCGTGAGCAGAACCCGTCCCCAAAGCCATTAACTCAGGTAACCTGCCGGATCTGGGAGGCAGAACCCGTGCCCAAAGCCATTAACTCCGGTAACACGCCGGATCTGGGAGGCAGAACCCGTCCCCAAAGCCATTAACTCAGGTAACCCGGCGGATCTGTGAGGCAGAACCCGTCCCCAAAGCCATTAACTCAGGTAACCCGCCGGATCTGTGAGGCAGAACCCGTCCCCAAAGCCATTAACTCAGGTAACCCGCCGGATCTGGGAGGCCGCCGCATGACGTGTTTGGGAAGACTCGTGCCACTGACTTCAAAGCAGTGTATCGGCTTTTATTCAGTATGCTGTGACATTGTCATCCCCGTGCTGGGGAAGATTTGAGCCCCGCTTCAACATGCACATGTCACTGCATATTAAATAAGTGCCCATTCTACATATTGGGGTGTGTGTGTGTGTGTGTGTCTGTGTGTGTTGGGGCATAGGATGATAAGATACAGTAAGGTGGAATCCATTAGTCAGGACACCTCCTCTGTTTCCTCCTCCCATCCTACACCGCTTCCTAACTCTCCTCCTGCCTTCCTTGACTCTTTTGACGCTGTCACAGAGATGGATATATCACTGCTGATCTCCTCTTCTCCCTCTACCACCTGCCCTCTTGACCCCATTCCCTCTCATCTCCTAAAACCTCTTGCTCCTACTATAATCCCTACGCTCGCACACATTTTTTACTCCTCCCTCTACTCTGGAACCTTTCCATCCTCCTTCAAACATGCAACATTTATACCATGACTCAAAAACAGCAAGCTCGACCCTACCTGTCTTTCTAACTACCGGCCTGTCTCCCTCCTGCCTTTTGCCTCTAAACTCCTTGAAAGTATTGTATTCTCTCGCTTGCTCCACTTTCTCAACACCTATTTTCTCCTAGACCCTCTACAACAGGCCTGCACAAGTCCAGTCCCTGAGGGCCGCAAACATGCCATGACTGAGCCACTAATTGAGCCAGCTGTGCTGAAGTAGGGATATCCTGAAAACCTGGCCTTTTTGCGGCCCTCAGGGACTGGACTTGTGCAGTCCTGCTCTACAATCTGGCTTCCGCACTGTTCACTCGACTGAAACAGCCCTCACTAAAATAACTAATGACCTCCATGCTGCCAAAAACAGAGGTCATTACACTCTGCGCATATTACTCGACCTCTCTGCAGCATTTGACACCGTGGAGCACACTCTTCTCCTTCACATTCTCTGTACTCTTGGCATTCGTAACAAAGCTCTATCCTGGATCTCCTCTTACCTCTCCCATCGTACTTTCAGCGTCTCTCCTGCCAGCACCTCCTCCTCTATCGACCTCTCTGTTGGGGTACCCCAGGGCTTTGTCCTTGGACCTCCTCTTTCTCTGTACACACTCACTCTCTCTAGGTGACCTAATCACATCTCTTGGGTTCAAATATCACCTCTATGCTGACGACACACAGATTTACTTTTCGACCCCTGACCTTATACCTGCTATACAGACCAAAGTTTCTGAATGTCTCTCTGCGATATCATCCTGGATCGCCCTCCGCCGACTCACACTTGGCAAAAACAGAGCTCCTCATACTTCCTCCCAAACATGGCCCTACTACCTCCTTCCACATTACTGGAAGTTTAGTCATACACCCAGTAGCGCAAGCACAATGCCTCGGGGTCACACTCGACTCCTCTCTCCCATTCAAGACGTATCTAAAACCTGTTGCTTTTTCCTTCGCAATATAACAAAGATACGCCCTTTCCTCTGTTGCTCGACTGCTAAAACTCTGACTCAGGCCCTCATTCTCTCCCGTCTCTATTACTGTAACCTCCTGCTGTCCGGCCTTCCTGCCTCCCGTACAATCTACAACAAAAAAGGCAAAAAGCAGCGCACTGTCTAGGGAGCCAGGTGGTATAAAAATATGAAAATGTATTGTCTATTAAACATTGCCAAAAGGAGGTGTGAAGCCTCCTACGCGTTTCGCACGACAAAGTGCTTTATCACGGAATACTTCATGTGAAATCCCCGGCTAAAACAACAACAGCTTCACCCAGCATAGTTTCATTGCCTCTGAGTTCATGAAGTGTTCGATGGTGCGCCTCTAATGCGTGTTTGCTTGATCTCAGGAACCACCGTGCAAAATGTGGTTACGGCATTTTAAGAGGTGTCTCAATGCATAGCGAACAGACACACAACTTTCCAAAATATATATACTGTGTGTGTATATATCTATCGTCTTCTCCCCCCCAGAGCTGGAAATCGTGGGGTTTATTGACATTGCGGATATTTCCAGCCCGGCTGTCCTGTCTCGCCACCTGGTTTTACCCATCGCGCTGAACAGAGGTAAGCAAGCATGTGTTATACTGCGGAGAGAGTGTGCCGCCAGTATAAGAAATGTCACCAGGGGTATAACCTGCTCCCCGGCCTCCTGCAGAGGGGGATGACGTTGGGACCGGTCTCACTGATGACATCGAGGACGAAAATTCAGCCAATCAGATCACAGGCAAAATCCCCAATTTCTGCGTCCTGCTTCACGGCAGCCTGAAGGTGGAAGGGATGGTCGCCGTTGTGCAGCTGGGGTAAGGGTGCGTGGCCCGGCTGGCTGCCAGTGGGTTAATTCCTGTAAGCTCTTTGATGCAATGAATGTATTTGGGATGTTTGGTTACGGCTGCCCCTCTGTGGGGCGCTTGGGAATGTTACACCTGTTACCTCTGGATACATACCCCTGGGCCGTGTCTCTCCGTCTCTAGCTCTGACTGGCATGGCATGCTATACTCCCAGGCAGACAGCAAGAAGAAGTCCAACCTGATGATGTCTCTGTTTGAACCCGGGCTCGAGCCCCTACCGTGGCTGGGAAAGACGCTTCAACTGGGACCCATATCAGGTTGGTGGTGCGGCGCTCTCTTTCTGGTGGGGGGGGGAGGGGGGGGAGGGGCGCAGCTAGTCGTTTACTGGCTGACCCAATGTATGACGTGCCATAGAGATGTAGTGTACCTGTGTATCATCGCAGGTCCGAACATTCAGGGGGGGGCATATCAGGGGGGCTCAATCCAGTCCCCAAGTCTCCCCAAACAGGTCAGGTTTTCAGGATATCCCAGCTTCAGCACAGGTGGCTCAATCAGAGGCTCAGTCTTCGAAGTCGAAGACTGAGCCGTCTGATTGAGTCACTTGTGCGAAGCAGGTATAGCCTGAAAACCTGACCTGTTTGGGGAGACTTGGGACTGGAGTTTGAGCCCCCTTGGCTTAGAACTATGGTTCTCCCCCTTCTTTGCAAAGTGACACCCCAAGCTAACGTCTGATTAACGCAAATAGAACGGCATCAATTCATCCCGTGGCACAGCTTTAAAAAAATCATTTTGGGGGAGGGGGAGAGACCTGCTGGGGGAGGGAGAGACCTCGGGGAGGGGGAGATGACCTCAAGTGGGGAGGGGGATCTGCTTAAATAAAATCACATTTTATTTTCGATTATTTCTTGTTTTTGATTCACTAAATCTTGTGTCCCAATGACCACGGGGCCTGACACCCGGACTTGGGATCACTGGCTCGGATGTTCAGCTCGTAGGTTGCAGAGCGGGTGGACTTTATTTCTTTTTAAATCAATATTAAAAGATACAGGTGATGGAATATTGAAGGCAGCACTTTTAAAAATAGATCAGTTTATCCATAAAAATGTTGACGTTTTAGGTTTTTCAATGAAAAATAGTGGTACTCTTTACCCACTCTGTAGCATCACATCTGGATCTGGGTGGTTTTACTTCTGGTGATGCTGCGTATGTTAAATAGTGGAGTTATTGTCGGCTTTAATAATGTCCCCCATGTCAAACGGCGCAGACAGTGAGAATGCTGTCGGGGATGCTGGATACGCCGCTTTTATTAATAGGGGGGGAAAAATATGTTTTGTTTTCTTTTTCCCCCCCAAAGACGCCAAGGGAAATCCGTACGGGGAGAGTGACAATAAAAGCCCCGTTCCCCCTGCAGCCCAAGACGAAGAGAAGTTATCCAGAATGTGACCGTGGTGGATTAACCCAGCGGGCTGCAGGTAAGTGTGAGATCCCCGCCCCCCCCGGGTGGCTTATTTGGCTGAAAGCCTGGTTTTGCTTCTCTTCTGTTCATGGATGTTCAGTTACTTTGTTTCACGTACAAAGGCGCAATCTGAAGCACAAGAACGGAAATCCTCCCGCGCCGCGTTTTTAATCGTTTTACCGTTTTTCGCTGTCTGCAGCAAACCCAATCCGCAAATCCCTCGAGAATGTAAAACTCGCACTGAGATCTCGCTCTGTGTATTTATATTGAGCAACGGTCGCCACTAAGTGACAACATGTTTCATCAAAGGCAACAAAATATAAAATATAATCCCCCGCATAAGCATTTTTGGACGGCCCCTTTTCTAACACAATGTGGAACCGGCAACTTTGTAGCAGCCGTGAAAACGGCAAACGTACAGCCGTGAAAACACTACAACGTACAGCCGTGAAAACGGCAACGGACAGCGTGAAACGGCAAACGTTATCATGTTTTTGCATGATCAACTTGTTTCATATTAAACCTATTCGATTAGACACAACAAAGTTTGCCAAGTGCATGGGAAGCGCTGCTTAACAGCGCAACACGGCATGGGAATCGCTGCTCTACGCAACACGCATGGAAGCGCTGCTTTCCCAGCGCACAACGGCATGGAATCGCTGCTTCAAGCCGCGGTCAACACGGCGTAAGAATCGCTGCTTCAGCGCAACACGTGGGGGAAGCGCTGCTTCAGTGCAACACGGCGTGGGAAGCGCTGCTTCAGCGCACACGGCGTGGAAGCTCTTCAGCGCAACACGGCATGAGAAGCCTGCTTTTCAGCGCAACACGGCATGAGAAGCGCTGCTTCACGGGCCACGGAAGCCAAAAAGCGTTGCTTCAGTTGGCATCGTGGCGTAAGAAAACGCTGCTTCAGTCGCACCGGCGTGGGAAGCGCTGCTTTCAGGCAGCACTGCAGATCGCAACTATGTGAAATGACGGCGTAATTAAAACTCACTCACCTTTTTCTAAGTTCCCCTACGATAAGATATTCAGACAAGCAATATACGTGCATGCGTAGGGGGGCGCGCGGTTACGAGGCCAAGCCCACAGCCTCGTTCCCTCAAAGCATTTAAATTAAATGAGCCGGGTGATGCGCTCGAGCCTCTGGTACTTACCTTAGCTTCGTTGGCGATGCCCCTATGGCAACGCTCGTCGCGATTTGACGCCAGTTTCCCTGGGAAAAATATGGGGACCGACACTAGGGCTGAGCAGCAGGGGGCGTGCGCGCGCAGAAAGTTTGCGCACCTCGGGTTAGACCAACCACAAAATTGAATAAAATACCCCACAGAATCACAGAACCGTCAGACCCTTACTTGTGCACCTGGGCGCGCCTCCCCTAATCTGAGCGATTACTGCTCGGTGTAACCGGTGTTCTCTGAATTCACCTACTTTTTATTCATTTTAGTTTCTTTTGCGTCTGATCTGCGCGTTCATTGCTTCTTCTCGGATTGTCTCTTACGTTCTGAATTCTAATAAAAGTTACTGTTTTATGATACTCCGCATTTCACCTCTTGTCTATCTGAGTGCGGCCTAAGCATCTCTTCTCGTCGCCTAATCTGTATTCTCCTCGCTCCTACCTAGCACCATTTCCACTATATATAGTACGGACGCAGAGCGTCCTCCCTCTCCTCGTCCTCCCCTCTCTCTCGTCCTCCCTCTCTTCCTCTCTCGTCCTCCCCCCTCTAGCTCCGCTCGTCCTCCTCCCCTCTCCCTCGTCCTCCGCTCTCCCTCTCCTCGCCTCGCTCCCGTCTCCCCCTCTCACTCGTCCTCGCCCTCCCTCCCCCCTCTCCCTCGTCCTCGCCCTCTCCCTGTCCTCCCCTCTCCTCGTCCATCCTCTCCCTGCCTTCCCTCCCCCGGGCATCCCCGTCCCTCGCCCTCTCTCCTCGCGGCCTCCCCTCTCCCTCTGCCTCGGCCCGCCACCTCGTCCTCCCCTCACTGGCCCTCTCCTCCCCCTCTCCCTCGCCCTCCGCACCTTCCCTCTCCCTTCACCTCGCTCCTCTCCTCACGCCCTGCACACCGAGACTCTCCTCGTCCCTCCCCCTCTGTCCTCTCGGCCCCTGCTCCTCCGGCCGTACTTACTCCTGCTTCCTCCTCGTCCTCGCCACTCGTCCCGAACCTTATGCAAGCCCAGCCATGTGGCATGTGCAGATCCATTGGGCTGCATCCATGGTGCCCGCCGACTCGGGTGTCCACGCTCGCGCTGTTCTAAGCGTTTAGATGGCCTGTTGGATGTGTGCAATAGGGGCGTCCCGGTGAGGCTTACGTCACTGAGGGGTTCACCCCATTGGCTGACCCGCCCACTTTGACCCTACCACCTGCACGGCAAAATCAATGTCCTGGGACTTCTTCACAAACAACCCGGTCGTGCCGTGGCACCGATCAATGCCTTCACGGCAATTTGTGATCGCGCCACTCAACGACAGTCGCAGCAAACGCATGGAACGCGCCTTTATGTTCCGTGTCTGCGCTGCCGGCCGCTTCCGGCAACAAAGAGGGTTAACACACCGAGGACAAAAACTGCTAGCGATCAGCACAGGCGAACTTCATGGGTGCAAACATGTGCAACAAGATATACTCCCCGCGGCAGTATGGTGCAGTTTTTATGTCACTCGCGAGCTTGCACAGGGGGGGAGCTGCAAGTCTATCTATTGTTAAACGCTCTCTCTGCCAGACGGTTGTGCAGACTCTGAGGAACGCACGGACACCGCGTCCCGTAGCCGCGACACAAGAGACCACATTGTACAGGCGAATGGAGGGTTAGTTTGTTTGGGTGTTGTGTGGAGCTTAGCAGCAGAGAAGGGGTTAAGTCCTGTGAAGTTTTTCCTTCACAATTGCAACACACACACCCGGATCTAAAAAGAGATCTTCTTCTTTTCTGAAGGGTCTTGTTTAGATCTAATTCTAAAGGTTATGGAGACACGCCCTGACTTATCAAAATCTGAATAGGACTCGAGTTCCTCATCTAGGCTACACGCAGTGGTATCAATACACGAACCAAAAACTCGCACTTGTCGTGTTGTGTTTGTGTGTGTTGTGTGCGCGGCCTTCATCGCGCTTCACAAAAACAAACCGAAACATTAATAATACACACAAGCAAAATTTAAATTTGAAGTTTGTTAAACCTTTACAAGCAGCCAAATACCCCCACAAAAGGGTCCTAAAAGCTAAAAAAACGCATCTCGGCTCCAATTGCTATATACATGGGATAAAGCGTGAATAAGCTTAGCGCTGTTTGTGGATCAGGGCCGAAGTTGTTTAAGTACATGTGTTGTTTGTGTGTGAACGGTCCCTTTTTCATTGCTTCTTCCTGGCTGTTGCTGTTTTGAGTTTGTTGAGATGTCGGTTAGCAGAGTTGCGATTCGCCTGATGGCTGGATTTGACTGACCCTCCCTTCCCCCCCCTCAGTCACGCACGTGACCCTCCTCCCCTCCCTCGGTCAACTGCACTGAACCCTCCCCCTCGGTCATCGCACTGACCCTCCCTCGTCACGCACTGACCTCCCTCGTCACGAAGCACGCTGCACGCCGCACCCTCCCAGGTCACTGCACTGACCCATCCCTCTCTCGGTCACGCACTGACGCTCCCTCCCTCGGTCACCGCACGACCCTCCCCTCCCTCGGTCACGCACTGACCCACCCGCTCCATCGGTCCCCGGGCAACTGACCCACCCACCCTCCCTCGGTCACGCACTGCCTCCCCCACCCTGTCCCTCCGGTCACGCAATCCCACCCCACCCCCCTCCCTCGTTCACC
Organism: Ascaphus truei; assembly: GCA_036426205.1. Lineage (NCBI taxonomy): Eukaryota > Metazoa > Chordata > Amphibia > Anura > Ascaphidae > Ascaphus > Ascaphus truei. Next base: position 13,803,558 of record CM071583.1, read on the forward strand.
ACTGACCCACCCCCCCTCCCTCGGTCACGCACTGACCCTCCCTCTCACGCCACCCCCTCCCTCGTTCACGCACTGACCCCCCACCCTCCCCCTCGTTCACGCACCTACCCACCCACCCTCCCCCCTCGGTCACCTGCACTACCCACCCACCCTCCCTCGGTCACACGCACTGCCACCCACCCCGCCTCCCTCCGGTCACGCACTGACCCACCTCCCTCCCTCGTTCCCACGCACACTACCCAACCTCCTCACCCTCGTCACGCATGCCCCCCCCTCCCTCCCTCGTCACGCCCTACCCCCGCTCCCTCCCTCTGTCCCGCCCTTCACCCCCCCCTCCCCCCTCGGTCACGCCCTCCCCCCCCCCTCCTCGTACCACGGCATCACCCCCCCACCCTCCCTCCTCGATCACGCACTGACTCACCACTGACCCACCCTCCTCCCTCGGTCACGCACTGACCCACCCTCCCTCCCTCGGTCACGCACTGACCCACCCTCCCCCATCGTCACGCACTGACCACCTCCCTCGGTCACGCTACCCTTCGGTCACCACTGACCACCTCCCTCCCTCTGTCCCACGACCCCCCCTCCCTCCCGTCACGCACTGACCCACCCTCCCTCCCTCGGTCACGCACTGACCCACCCTCCCTCCCTCGGTCACGCACTGACCCTCCCTCCCATACCTCGGTCACGCACTGACCCTCCCTCGTTCACGCACTGACCCTCCCTCCCTCGGTCACGAACTGACCCATCTCCTATTCTCTGATCCTAAGAGTTCATTTTTCCAACCCCCCGCAGGAGTTAAACCGCCTGCGCAAGGCGGCCCTGTCCTTCGGCTTCCTGGACCTGTTGAAGGGCGTTTCCGATATGCTGGATAGAGAGTGCACCCTCCTACCCGACACCGCTCACCCCGACGCTGCCTTCCAGCTCTCGCACGCTGCCGCGCAGCTGAAGATCGCCAGCACCGGGAGCTCTGAACATGCCTCCTACGATCATAACATTGTCCCTTTACAGACTGACTTCTCTGGCCGAGGCTCGGACCGGATGTGAGGCCTCTACAAGCTTTGCATTACTGTGACCCTTGATAGAGGTGAAGGACCACGCGGCCACATCTGCTGGAGCAGCAACCGTTTTATAGCAGTCGACCACGAAACGCCTTCCCTGCCACGCGAAACATTCCCCCCCCCCCCCCCCCCCTTAAAGATATGATTCAGATGTTGAGCTAATAGCCAAAGAGCAGAAAATTAAATATGAATAAGGATCCAACACATCCTTATATTGTTACTGACTAGATCAGTGATTCCCAACCTTTTTTGTTTGGAGGAACCCTTGAAGTATTTCAAAAAATCTCAGGGACCCCCTATCTGGCTGACACATATTAGGTTCGACAGGGGTCTGTCATATGTCACACCTCACAAGCCCCCTCTATTTCCCACTCTCTACCCATGTATTCCTCTCCCCTCCGTCTCACTCACTCTCCCCCCTCCCGCCTCGCATGTATTTATCCCTTGCGTCTCACTCTTACTCCCTCTTTTCCTCACTCACTCCCTCCCCCCTCTTCTCTCACTCGCCCCTACCTTCCGTCAATTACCCCACTCTCACTCAATCCACCCTATAAAATACATACCAAAAAAACCCACCCCGAGGTAGGGGGAGGGGGGGGGGGTCTGTGGTCCGTAGGAGAAACCCCTGAGACTGCCTCACGGAGCCCTGGTTGGGAATCACTGGACTAGATACAGTTACAAATGATGCAGGTGAGAGTCCCAAATTCCCAGACTTAGGAGTGCCGGCGGCAAACACACTCAGAGTTGGAAGCGGAGAATGTTTTGCCAGCAGCAGGATTTGCTGGTCGCACACAGTATGGCCTGGTGGAGGGTAATCTCTGCTACAAGGTAAGGAGATACTGAGTACAGGCATACCCCGCATTAACGTACGCAATGGGACCGGAGCATGTATATAAAGCAAAAATGTACTTAAAGTGAAGCACTCCCATTTTCCCACTTATCGATGCATGTACTGTACTGCAATCGTCATATACGTGCATAACTGATGTAAATAACACATTTGTAACAGGCTCTATAGTCTCCCCGCTTGCGCACAGCTTTGGTACAGGTAGGGAGCCGGTATTACTGTTCAGGACGTGCTGACAGGCGCATGCGTGAGCTGCCGTTTTCCTATTGAGCGATATGTACTTACTCGCGAGTGTACTTAAAGTGAGTGTACTTAAACCGGGGTATGCCTGTATGGGACTGCAGAGCAGGAAAATGAGCACAAACAAAACATTTGGCCACCAAAACCTATAGGTCACCTAAAGAAAATCCCATTAGAAATGCACCCGGGATGTTGCTGACAGGGTGAGGAGGATGAGGGGAAATGTCGTTTCTTGGAGAGAACGCGATGCGTCACATGTCCTGGCGCGGCCGTAGCACATTACCGTCCAACTAAGGTTAGGAAACTTAGGAATCGAGCATTTCGTTCAATTTATGGTCAAAACAATTTTCTTACAGCTTTGGTTCCTGATGAATATCCATGAGCTTTTTTTCAGGTAAAATACTCGTCTGTGCTGGGGTTTTTAAACATATTGCAAATCTTTCTACAAGTAAAACCGGGCTAAAATATATATATAAATGCCCCCAAAGTTTTGCATTTTAGTGTATTTCCAAAGGACGTGGAATCCTTAACAGGTTTCATTCAGTCTCTCCTTAGTAATAACCGGTTTGCAGATATTCTGTCACTTATAAAAAAGCAAGGTGAAGAGAGAACAAGTGCCAGGTTCACTCTCGCCATGAAGAAAAACAAGGAGTCTGACTCGCTGGCGAACTTCTCGTTGGCTCATCAGTACTTCGGCATACTCCCAATCGTTCGTCGCAGACGGGAGAACCTGGCGCCTGTAAAATTTGTGATGCCCATTTGGGACCTTTTTGTAATATTTCCTGTCTCGTTACTTGACGGTAAAATCAACTTCAATTCGCAATCCTTTTGTTTTTTTTTTGTAATAAATTAGGTTTGTTAACTCTCTCTAACTTTAATTTAATAAAAGAACTTTTTTATGAAAAGTTCACATGTAATGTCTTATTTTTGTGTCCGTTAGAAAACACCAAAAATAAGCATTTGACTAATTTTGAGTTAAAGGGCAGCGTTGTTTTACCAGTTGAGACTTCTTAATGTCAGAGAGAGAATGGAGAGCACATTGTATCCTGGGATATCATGTTCCTTTCCGGCTGTCGGTGTACTTACATCATACCTAGGAGGTAGTTATCTAGTAAAGACGCCAGAATACATACAGCCACTTCTTTATTTTTTTATTCATTTCACTTTTTGTGCAGTGGAAAACAATAATTAAACATAACTTTGTAAAACCCAACCGTTTTAAAAGACCGATCCTATTGCCTTGTTAAATTTAATGAAGGAATTTGTCATTTGCTTTCGTAAACTGTGAAAATATATCCCAAGACAGAGAATCGGTACTACCTGTGGGGAGACACGCCATGTTTAATGGTCCCTGAAATAAAGATTTCTGTAAATCAGTACGTGCTTGGCAGCATTAAGTGTAGCAGCTTCATATATCTAGTATGGATCTGATAATAAACACTTCAACACTTCATAAAAATAACACAAGAAAACAGTTATCTTTTACCTAAAGGTGATTTGGTAATTGGTGCATCACAAATATGTAACTAGTTCTTATCTGAACCCGGTTTTTTACTTGGATCTGTGAGGATTAACGTTTTGTTTTAATAGCGATCCTGAAAATGTAGCAGAGCTGTTTGTTCTAACTAGCCATAGTGTAGCATGCGGACAGGATTCAGTATAATCTGATTATTCACACTTATTTTTGTCAGCTACTAAAATGTTCTCAGACCCGGCAGAAAATAAGGGTCACCGGGTTTCTTGTAACGTCACCCAACAAATAGTTTTGCAAAGAACCCCCGCTCAATACCATGAATAGAGAAATCTAAAAATACACCAAATGATATGAGCGGGCACGGGGTTTAAACATCTCGAGATATCACACAAAGGAAACCCCCACACATTGCACTCTATCTTTTAATAATTGCACACGCAGATATAGTTCAAGTACAAAAAGAACTCATTATAAAAATCAGCGGTGGAACACGGTCACGTAGCCATCATCATAAGCCTGTAACCGTTCTAAACGCATCGCACCATACGCGCTTCTTCTGGGGCAAGGTAGGTGTACCGGATCTGGCGATATGCCCCCCATCGTTGGTTCCCAAATGTAGCAATATGTCCCCTACCCCATCATTGGTTCCTGGTTAAGGCAATAATGTCATCCTTCTCCCCCCCTCCCTAGTGATTCTCCTGGTGCTAGCGATAACCTGCTGCCCACCTCCCCATCGTTGGTTAACAGATCTGGCGATAGTCTCTCCCCCCTCCCCCCCCCACCATATCATTTGATCAAGGATGTATTTATTTTATTGGTGGAACATCTGGGATCGATTTGGGGGGGGGGGGGGGAAAGAGAGGGGGTGCGCATCATCTGACCCATCTTCACCTCGCCCCAGAAGTAGCACATACAGTATGGTGCGCGCCAGCGGCAGAGAAACGCAGCTCCGGTGCTTAAGGGGACAAAAGGTACCATTTATATGGATTCACTATACCAAGTGATAAAAGCGGCAGCCGAGGCCGCGCGGCGGAGACGTCTCACTCCGCCATGATGCTGGTTTCAATTCTATCCACGTGGACGAGTCGATTCTCCCCCCTCTCTACACACTGTGGCTGTTCTGTTTATTTATTTGATGCCGTACAGGTGTTGGGAATAAGAGCTGTAAATAGTGTAGGGATTACTGTGAGAATACAGCCAAGTTTCAAGGTTAGATTTGCATATTTGGGGGGGGGGGGGGGGGGGGTCTTAATTTGGTAATATTTCTCCATGGATAAGGGGACTAACCCTGGAGGTTCCCTTTTGGGTTTGCAAACCTCTTATTCTGCTGCAGATGTATTTGTGATGTATCTGTTTCCTCGAACGCCGGGGCGGCCAACCCCAGCCCTCACGGGCCACCAACAGGTCAGGTTGTAAGGATATCCCTGCTTCAGCACCGGTGGCTCAGTCAACGCCTGCACCACCTGTGCTGAAGCAGGGATATCCCCAATACCTGACCTCTTTACGATGACCCAAGGGACCTCCACTGATTTTATAGTGTGTATCTTTTGTATTTGAGCTGTGTGTCCAGTTATTTAAAATAATCATCGCGAGTGCAGCGTGTGGAGTTCATTTTTCTGTTCCTGTGTGGGTGATACTTCCAATGCATCCCGGAGAAAGCATCGGATCTGCACATTCACAGAGAGGAAAACATACGGAGACCGGACGCGCCCTTACTCGGCCACTGCTGACGTTTTGTGCTTTTATTACATTTATTTTGCACTCCAAGAAAATATAACTTTACAAACCAAAAAAAAGAGTGAGCCCCGTTCAGGGCGAGAGAAACAGAATACAAAGAAAATCTGGGGGAAAAAACCCCAATGATGACATTTTATGAAATGTATTGAACTCGTTCGTCAGAAACAAGGAGCCAGATTAAGAATGGAATCTCCCCTCCCCCGTGAGGAAGCAAGCGGCACACTGCAATAAAGTAGGGGTAACCAACTCCAGTCCTCAAGGGCCACCAACAGGTCAGGTTCAGGATATCCCTGCTTCAGCACAGGTGGCTCAGAGGCAGTGCTGAAGCAGGGACTGATTGAGCCACATTAGCTGAAGCCGGGATATCCTGAAAACCTGACCTGTTGGTAGCTCTTGAGGCCTGGCGTTGGCCAGCCCTGCAATAGGTTTATCACATGCACTCAACATCCCTGCCTCTCTCACACGGAAGGGTTTAAATGCTGCACTGACCCCCAAACCTTTTTCTGCACCGATTGCTAATAAGCCAGCAGCGCCTCGAAGTAACGTCAGCTGGCGGGGAAAGAGAGAGAAATAAAACGGAATGATGGGAAGATACGCAGGAGTCGCCGCGTGGGACGGGCCCGCGGTGTCTCCTGGACGGTTTCGTAAAGGAACGATCGGGCCTTTACTGCGTCTTCCTCTTCCGACTCCCCAGACGCCGGCGTCTCTGCTTGTGCATGTGGCGGAAGTTTATGAGAAGCCCTTTTTTTCGCGAAGGGAGAGAACAACGAAAGTTTATTTAGACGGCATGAACCAAGCACCCGGCGTCCTTAATTATCAGGGTAACGGAATAAGAGCAGACTCTGATGCCTTTGGGGCATTGGAAGGCATCCCCCAGCTCAGGGTTTTTTAGCCCAGAGGTGCTCAACTTCAGTCCTCACGATCCCCCAACAGGTCAGGTTTGAAGGATATCCTTGCTTCAGCACAGGTGGCTCAATCAGAGGCCCAGTCGAAGACTGTCATCTGTGCTGAAGCAGGGGCTGATTGAGCCATATCCTGAAAACCCGACCTGTTGGGGGGTCTTGAGGACTGGAGTTGAGCCCCCCTGCCTTAAAAGACTTCTTTGATCTGGTGCTCAGAGAAACTTGACATTTCTGCCGTGTCGCTGCATTTAAAAGGACCCGTCTGATCCGGAGCCATTATCAGCAGTAATCAAAATGCAAGAACATTGAAGGGGGTGCAATTTTTCGGGTGGTTTTTGAATGCACAATGAGCTGCTGATGGTTGGGCAAAAAAGTGACAATACTGACAACTTCGCTAATATTTTTTAATCTAAAATGTTATCAAAGATTGCGTGGCGGTTATGCACATCTCCATTGCTCTGCATGAATTCAAAGGGTAATAAGAATTCATAGGATAGTAGGATTTCCAATGATAAAATATTCTTTTTTACGGGACACCTTTTTGTTGGCCCGCTACCCAGGATCGTCTCTTTAAATGAAATTAATGGATATATTTAAAAGGGGGACGGCCCGCGTCGGGTCTCATCAGACACTCACCCAAGAGTAGGAGAACCAGATGGATCACGAGGAACACAGAGAAGCTGACGGTCACCCCCAGAGGCGCAGGAATGTGGAAGCTGAATTTCCCGGTTTCGTTAAAGATGGGGATGGCCTGGACAATGGAGGCAGCTGCAGACAGGTTAAAACGTGTTAATCGTGGGGTTAATTATACACCATTTCCTTAACCACTTCAGTGCTAAGTACCCCTGGCTCTCTTATTTAAAGCAGACCCTCCCGCCCCCCAGATCCCTGCATGGGTTTAGCGCCTATAATGTTGGTATCTCACCCAGCATGTCCTGCTCTATATTAGCGTTAAAAACAAAACCATGACCTCTCGCTTCCGAGGTTACTATGGCAACCTATAGACGGCACTGGGACGCTTGGGAGAACTCCATTTTAACCTCCCGGGCACTTCATACTTCACAATGCTCCTAAACAAAGCATCAGATTGAATAAAAACAGCGCGAGAAAGGACAAGATCTTAAAGAAAACGCAAACACAGAACGGTGATCAGACCTGCGGCTTTAAGCCCCTTTCTTGCATAAGGCCTGCAATGCCTTGCTGCGCAACTCCTTGTACGTGCATGCAGCACTGAAGGTGTTAAACCAGGGGTTCTCAACTCCAGCCCTCAAGACCCCCCCCCCCCCCAACAGGTAAGGTTTTAAGGATATCCCCGCTTCAGCACAGGTGGTTCAGTCAAAGACTGCCTCTGATTGAGCCACCTGTGCTGAAGCAGGGATATCCTGAAAACCTGACCTGTTGAGTGGGCTGGAGTTGAGAACCCCTGGCTTCAACAGATCTACTCCTGCGCAGACACACATACTGCACCTTCTGCTAGCCCTCCCAGCGGGTACAGCGGGATCCAGATGGTGTACCGCAGCCAGGTGAGAACCTTCCACTCCGTATCGATGCAGCTCAGCATGTAGAACGGGTACCTGCAAGGGGGAGCAGCAGGGCAGCCCAGTTAGCGCCAGCTCCTTCGGGGCCCCCCACATGGACTTTGGCGCAGCATACTATGGGCGTTATGATATGTCGTGACATAATGCAACCGCAAAAGGTGCCTCGTCTGCGGAGACTTCGCTAGCAATATAGAGAAATCACTCCCCGGTGTTACTCCTTTCCCAGCAGTAATACTACCAGGGGTGCAAGTGGCTTAAAAAATAATTAGTGGAGCCGTTCCTGTTTCTCTTCCCTTGCTCTGGCCAAGCGTTACACGGAGAAGCGTTAGATTACATTACTAATACCGCTGGCGAGCACATTCACACGCTGCTTTTCCCCCATTATCTCGTAGCATATGGCGCTTCCATTGCAGCCGGGGATTCTGGGCAATGACATGCAAACGAGCACACAAGTATATCATTTCCCAGAATCCCTAGCTGCAGTGGGGGGGATGCAGACCGGTCCGAGGTTTGTGAATGTGCTCATACGCGGGATTTTTATTTGTTGTATGTCGTATGGCGGAGGATTTTTGAAGGTGTGGGTTTGTAACATTATTACAAAGACATCAGGAGGGGATTGGGCCCTTCCTCCCTCACGCGTTTCGCCGCCCTTCGAGAAGCCACGAGTTAGAAGGTCCCACACACGCCCGGTAACCAGGTAAGGATCCAGTTGGATTTTCCAGAAGAATCCTCCCTTCTGATGGGAGGTGGGCGCCCTCAGACATGTATGGGGTTTGCCAAATTAGAGAGAGAGGCTATGCCCTGGAATACAGAAGGATTCTGGGACAGGACCGTCTTTCGGTATCCAGGTGAGCAAAGGATCCCAAGGCACATGGATTACTAAAAGAAATCCCAAAGAATGCCAAAAGCACAGAAGGAATTCGATTTCACTCCCTGCGGTGGCCAACTCAGGAGAATTTCGGGCAGCCCCGGACTGGGAATGGTTGAGGAACAAAGGCCATTCCAAATGGAACCATCGAGATCCATAATGAATGGGGTCGAGGTGTAGCACCAGCGGACTTCTGTACACAGGCGACAGAGAGCTCTCACCGGAGAGTGTCTCGGGTTTTGCATAACGAGCACTTCCAGCTCTTCCCTTCGGACTAGAGTTCGCTCCAGGGACCTTTACAAACGTGTTATCAGTATTGATCGAGGTCAGACAGCAAGGTATTTATATTCTACCGTGTGCAGACTATTGCTCATCGGTGATGAGGTTAAGTCCTTTAAAGTGGGAGACTCCCATTGGAGACACGGCATCGCCATGTGCCCGACTTAAATAACAATCTGAATGTGTCTTACATTGAGGAACAGCTATTCGGAGTATTGTTAGAAAGATGGATGCAATGTTTAAGCTTCGAAAGCAGCGAGGGAAACTTCCTAAGAGAAAGATAATTTTCTTTAAATAAAAAAGGGGGTACTCTGTGACACCCTGGTAGGTACTGTGACACCCTGGTAGGTACTGTGACACCCTGGTAGGTACTCTGTGACACCCTGGTACGGACCGGACCATGACCAACACTCTGACAACCGGTAGGTTACTCGTGCACACCCTGGTGGTACTCTGGTTACACGCCTGTTAGGTACTATTCGTGACACCCTGGTAGGGGTAGTCTCTGTGACACCTGGTATGTACTTGTGACAACCTGGTAGGTACTTGTGACACCCCTGGGTACCATAACACTCTGACAGTTCATGTTGGCGGGTTGTGTTAGGGTAATATACAAAAATGATTGATGTTTCCTCGGTCGGTTTCTGACGTTCCTGCCGCTCCGTCGAACCCGGTGAACGGTAACGGCCGTCATCGATATTTCTCCCAATACATTTCTGCGGGGTTGGGGGGGGGTAGAAGCTAACAAAAACGTCGGGGGTGGGGGGGGGGGGGGGAAGAGAATCTCACAAGGACCGTGCGGGGGGGGGGGGGGGGGGTCGGGGGTGGGTGGGGTCGTCTGTGGGGTGGGTTGGTGCTTGTGGGTGCAGTAAGGGTTTGTTTGTGTGTAGTTTTTGTGTTGTGATTTGGTTTGTTTTGTTTGTTTTTTTTTTATTTGTTTTTTTGTATTTTTTTGTTTTATTCGACCTTATTATTTTTTCTGTTTTATTTTTTTTATTTCTTTTTTTTTGGTTTTTGTTTTTTTTTTCTTTTTTTTTTTTTTTTGTTTTGTGGGGGGTTTTCCTCTCCTCCCCGTTTCCCTTTCGGTTTTTGGTGGGTGTGTGTGCCGCTTCCCACTTCCCTTCGTATTTCGGTGTGGTGGTCTCTCACTCCCAGTCCGGGGTGGGAGATCTCACAGCAACTTTGGGGGTGGCGGGGGGGATCTCCCATGAACGTTGGGGGGGGATCTCCCAATGAACGTTCGGGGGGGGGATCTCCCATGAACGTCGGGGGGGGGGGGGGATCTCCCAATGAACGTCGGGGGGGGGGGATCTCACAATGAACGTCGGGGGGGATCTCAATGACGTCTGGGGTGGGGGGGGGAGATCTCTCAATGAACGTTGAGGGGGGGGGATCTCAATGAATGTCGGGGATCTCACAATGAACGTTGGGGGGGTGGGGGTTCTCACAATGAACGTTGGGGGGGTGGGGGTTCTCACAATGAACGTTGGGGGGGTGGGGGATTTCACAATGAACGTGGGGGGGGGGGATCTCACAATGATGTGTGGGGGGGGATCTCACAATGAACGTCTGGGATCTGACAATGATACATGGCCAATCAGGCTTGTAGAAGACCATCGTGAACCTGCCCCAGCTGGAACACCCCGAGAGAGCACGCCTGCCCTGACACACACGCGCAGCAGCGGAGAAACATAATGGAGAAGAGGCCCCCAACCTGACTATTTCGATGGCGCTCCACAGTAGAATATGAAGAAGACACCGGTTTAGTCTGCATCCCTCCCACGTTCCCGAGGACAAAAACAGGAGGAATTTCCGGCCAAGGACCTGGAGAAGAAGCCACAGGGAAAGCCACGGGAACCCCGGGAAAGCAGACGGTTTGAGTTGTGTACATTTGTGTATAAGCCGCCTGCATTTGACTCACGTGGGAAAGTGCAGCGCTCGTAGGCAGATTTAAAGGGTCTTCCGAGAGGGTACTAATGACAGTGACGTATAATAGGACAGAACACGCATTATTACATCATCTGTTTAACATGTGAGGGGGAGGAAGGGAAAAAAGGGAAAGAAGAGGGGAGGAAGAGAGGGAGAAAGGGAGCAGCCAAGGACGCTGAATCCGGCTGATCCCAAGAGAGAAAAACGTCTATTTGTCACAGATACAAATGAGTCAAATGTTCCTTTAAAATGTGTTTTAATGTTAATAGAAAGACAATGACACTACTGGGTATTTTTTTGGCCGGCTATGTGGGTTTTCCCTTTAAATCAGGGGTCTCAAACTCAGTCCTTAGGGCCATCAAATGCCAGGTTTATAGATATCCCTGCTTCCGCACAGGTGGCACATCAGTGGCTCAGTCTTTGACTGAGCCACCTTGGCTGAAGCAGGGATATCCATAAAAGCTGTCCGTGTTTGTGGCCCTGGAGGACTGAGTTTTGAGACCCCTGATTTAATGCTGATTGCACAGTTGGCAATGGGCTTATGGCCCTGGAATCACGTCCCACGACACTCCTGGTTCCACAAACAAACAGCACCGGTTTTTCTCAGCCTGACCCCAACACTACACCTGACAGTAGCAGCCTGCGCATCGTCCTCAATACATATCTCTCACAATACCGACCGCTGCCGGAGTGCACTCACTGTTTTTGACCAGTCCTTTAAAGGATTTACGACCCTAAACAGCCAGGGTCGGCAGAATACACCACGTCCGCCACGGTGTGACACGTGCGTAGAAGGAGTCTGTAACGGAGAAGAACGGGCAGCAAACACGGTCACAGCTTCACATCTACAGAACCACTCACCCGCTCTCTGCTGGAAGGCCGAGGGGGAGGGGGGGGGGAACTACACACCAAAATGTAGGTAGGGGGCTCAAACACAGTTCTCAAGGGCCAACCACAGCAGGTTTTATGGATATCCCTGCTTCAGCACAGGTTTATGAGCCACTGATTGACGCACCTCTGCTGAAGCTGACACTGAGCCATCTGTGCTGAAGCAGGGATATCCATAAACCTTGTTGTAGGTGGCCCTTGAGGACGAGGCTTGAAACCCTGATGTAGGGAGACAGATGTTTAAACACGCAGCAACCAGGAACCTCCCCTCCTACCACCTCCTCCGCAAGGATAAGCCTTAACCGTCCTTCCCCCTGCGAAATAACACTTCCCATTTTATTTTTACACTGTGAAAAAAGGGATTTTCTTTTATATAATCCAACAATTTGCTGTTTTTAAAACGACACCGGGTTTTTTTTTTTAACAATTATCTCCGTTAAAAAAAAAACATTTCTCTGACTGATACGAGACTATTTTGATCGCGTAAGACGACTCGATTCTTTAGGGCTTTCTTCTACAATAAGGCCGCGATCCGAAATAATGAAAACGCCGAGATCTGGTCAGATTTGGTGCATTCGGAGCCGGAAGGAAACCGTTCATCAAGGCTACTTCTGTATGAACGGACTCGGTACACCATCCAGCAGAGACGGGGTTAATCGGCCGGCATTAAAAGTGCATTATATGCCGCGGCGGCGGGGGGTCTGTTGCGGGCGAGATGAAGATTTAGACCAGGGGCGGGCCAACGCCAGTCCGCAAGGGTCAACAGCGGTCAGGTTTTCGGATATCGCTGCTTCACGCACCGGTGGCGCAATCGTCCCAGCTTCAGCACAGGTGGTTCAACCAGTGGCTCATTCGTGGTCTCTCAGTCTTTGAAGCAGGGATACCCTTAAAACTGACCTGTTGGTGGCCCTTGAGGACTGGAGTGGGCCGCCCTGCATTTGACGAGATCGCGCGCGGCTGACGCAGACCGGCGCGTCGCTCACCTTTTCCGAGGATAAAGAGTCGAACCGTCATATTCACGAAGACCCAGGGAGAAGCCCAAAAACTGGAACGAGTTATCCATGAACAGTACCCCGCTTCATACAGAGACGAGAACTGGCGAGCGAGAGAGCGTGTCAGAAGAGAGAGAGAGAGCGTGTCAGAAGAGAGAGAGAGAGAGGGAGAGAGCGGGTCAGAGAGAGAGTCACAGAGAGCGAGAGAGTTGTCAAGAGAGAGAGTGTAGGAAGGAAGAAACGCGGAGTGCTAGGGGGTAGCTATTTTAGGGAGATAAAAAGGAATAAGAAGGGAGAGGTAATGGGGGGAAGGGAAGGACGTGATAGGTTGGAGTGGGGAGGAGAAAAATTTCATGGGGGGGGATGAGACGGGAAGGGACGAGGATGGAAAGAGATGTTGCTGCTGGATGATGGGGAAAGAGGAGAGAAGAGTATGGGTGTAGCATATATAGAGTCACATAGCATAAAGATATAGAGAGAGAGAGTCACACGAGAATAGTCACACCAAAGAGATATGAGAAGATTTCACAGAGATTCAGAGCGAGCCCATTCACAGATATAAAGAGAGAGTCCATAGATATAACAGGCAGACAGAGGAGTCAGATAGATAGAGAGACGAGTCAACAAGCGAGAACGTAGAGAGTCACAGAAGAGAAGATAGAGGGTCATATATAGATAAGAGTTCGAGAGAGAGATAGAGAGAGAGAGGAGAGTCACGAGAGAAAGAGAGAGAGTCACAGAGAGAAAGGAGGAGAGTCACAGAGAGAAAGAGAGAGTCACAGAGAGAAAGGAGGAGAGTCACAGAGAGAGAAAGAGAGAGAGAGTCAAAAACAGAGAAGAGAGCATGCACAGAGAGACATAGAGAGTCACAGAGAGAGAGAGAGTCCAGACCGAGCGAGTCGAGAGAGAGGAGAGGAGAGAGTCAAAATCAGAGAAAGAAAAGATAGAGTCACAGAGAAAAGAGAGTGTCAGGAGAGAGACGAAGAGAAGAGTGTCACAGAGAAAATATAGAGTACAGAGATATAAGAATCACAGAATAAAGAGAGAGAGAGTCACAGATAGAGAGAGGTCAACATAGAGAGAGTCGAGAGATTCATACAGATGACCAGAGGAGAAAGGAGAGTGAGTCGAGAGAGGTCGAGAGTCGCGAGTTAGTGCGATACACACACCCTTTCCCGCCAATCCTTCGATCTTTCCCGCACTCTGGACTCGTCCTGATTTTTCGTGTGTCTTTGCCGTTGTTCTTCCTGGGAGGACCCAGCGGGTTAAATAAGACCTCGGACTGCCCGCCACCCACAAATCCCAGTGTAAGACACCCCCTTGGGAAGATCATGTACAAAATGCGACAAGTTATTTTTCAAATATATATCATTGTTTTTATTCTAATGGTCCCCGTAGTAGCCAACCGCTTGAATCACTTTACAACTTCGGGCGATAATACTGTTTGTTAAGTCCAATATGGTATAGAAATTGTTTATCCAAGCTTTTATCTGTTTACAAACCAATTATACTGCATTATAAATATAATATCTCTACTTAATATAGGGTAAAATTACACAGGCACTCAAAGACCCGGGGTTCATTCTTCACAGGAATCCTATAAGCGCGAGTTGATCTCACCAATCCGTTCGCAGCGCAACTTATTGCTGCGAGCGGCAGGCCGCCTGCAGCGGACATCCCTGCCCCCTCACCTTCTCGCGCAGCTCCATCCTCTGCGTCCGACTCGTCCAGCCAACGGTAAAGTCTGGCAACCAGTAACAGCGGCTGGCGCTCCTGCTTGGGTCCCCCGCTTCCACGCAGGGTTCCACGCTCTTTCTTCACGGTAATACCCACTTGCCTCTCGGTTTAACGCTGCAGGACTGCCTGTCGATGAATGGGTTATCAAGAGGGCATACTTTCTGGGGCGTGGCGGGTTATTAGCCCTTTCGGTTGCTTGTTAAAATGGTCCTTAAGTCCCTTCTATAGATTACCCGGCAGTACCGTCTCTACTCCGCATTCTGGGGTTTTAGCAACAAAAAAAACACGTTAATTACTCACATACAAAATCCTACAAATGGCGGTGACGTTAAATCCTTTATAATCATCCTTACAGATGTTGTCATAATATTCTGTTGGAGAGGAATCCTTGTATTTGATCGTGCATATCATGATGTTAAACCACTCCCCAGCCCGGTGTAATCCTCTCTCACATCCTTCTTTCTGGTGTAATCTACGGCCGTCCCCAGAGAGCGCGTCCGCGCGAGGCGCGCGTGCCCTTCACCCGAGCTATCTCTGAAGAACTTTCAGATCACGCGCGACGGGGGCGTGGCCATGGATGTCACATGGCGGTTTCGCCCTCGTTGCTAAACAACCCGCCGCCATAGTGCAGCGCAACGGCCTCCGCACGGCCTCCGCACTAAAATACGAATTAACTTGTCTTTGGAATGTGTCACGCTATTTGGCGTATGTTACAAACAAACACGCGCGGATACTGGGGCCTGCCCCATAGGGGCCCGTACCTTGTTCGCACCCGCCGCGAGCATTAGGGACGAGGGACGTAATCCCTCTGCCCCTCCACTATATACACCTGCTGGGTATTCATCCAATCCAGGATGATAACCCTTAGTCAGCCTTGCTACCACTATTACCAGATAGGGTCCTACAGATTGAAAACTGAAATGTCATGATCTTATAAGGAACTACCCACCCTCCATACAAAGTTTATTGCCAACATGGCATGTATTCCTGGAAAGAATCTCGAACTCCTTATTTAATCCAACCTGATGCCCCCCCACCCATAAGCCGCTTACGAGTGCATCAGCTCTAACCACAGCGTCTATGGCCACTCAAATGTCACCCTCAGGGCCTTCCCTCGTTCAGACACCAACCCACAGCTGCAACCTGAATAACTCCAATACATCCTAATTGTTACAATCTATCAAAAGATACCCAAATTAACCACCATTAGAATCTCATATTGTATATAATTATATGAGAAGAATCGCTGCAATTATACAATATCTAACATAGGCTTGGCATTTTGTCTTTATAGACTGATTCAAAACCCAGTACAATATAATAATGTCCTGAAACGGAATTCTTACAGTGCTGAAGGGGCCACGAAGCAGTACCCACACTCGTTACTCATTCATTGGAGTCCCGTAGCACCAGAAAAACGCCGTCAGGAACCCCCCTTCCCCAGGGCACTCCCCCTATACCCTCCCCCAGGGACTCCCCCTCTAGAACCCAGAGACATACCTTGGGCTGTACGGGTTCGAAGAACTCAATGACAACTCATAACGTGTTTCATCCCTTTCGCGCCCCGTCTTCAGACTTTGGGACAGGAAAGCCTGATATTATAGGAGCCCTCTGCTTATGGTGCTGGATGTAAACATTCATAGCGAGACTGCTCTGCGCAGCTGACACTGAATCCCTAATGAGAAGCTTTGCGTATCTCAGGTTTGCATGGACAAGCAATAGGATTTAACATAGGATTGTTTGTTCAGTCACTTTAAAAATGGGTTATTCAGGTTTCTTTTTTTATTTTAAGGAAGGCGTGAACAAAAAGCAAAAGAGCTATGGGTGAATTAAAATATGGGGGAACATAATTAATTACATGTCAAAATATACATTAAAATATAAGGATTAACACAAAAATAAAACATCATATGATAAAAAGTGCTTAGAAGAAAATAGTCTAATCCGTAAATATAAACAGCATTGGTCCATCAGCTGAATCCACAAAGCAAAACATAATAATAATAATATTATTTCAGATAGCGCTTTTCTCCCGATGGGACTCCAAGCGTCTGTGACCGCAGCAGCGGCGCGGTGCGGGCAGCACATAGGATGTTACAGACAACAGTCAACTGCCCAGAGGAACTTGCACTCTATGATTTTGGGTGCCTGAAGCACAGGGTACAAGTACTCTGGCCCAAGGTCACAGGGAGGTGACCCCAGGATGAGAACCGGGCCGCCCCATTACCGATATATAACTGTGTACATGAAAATCGACAATTGCATTCCCAGGACATTTCCCTACACGGGTTCTAGGGCCTAGCGTTAGGACATCTCCTGTCTAATTAAGATACTGTCCTCAAGCCGAGAATCCTCCCAAATCCCCAGGAATGTATCAGTGTTAGAAAATGCAGTCACCTTTTTTTCAATCCCTTATGTTTTTTTATTTGTCTGTTCTAATTGCATTAATTACGAGTGGCGGTTGGTGTTTCCCATTACCGCAAATGCAGCCAGCACCTAGCGGCTGTGAGAACTGGCTCGCCCTTGTCCCTTTCTAATGTCGGTGAAACTTCCTGGTGTTGGGAACGTTTGCCGCGTCCGTGATAATATTTTAATGGTATGGACGCTATATACTTGGAAGGTCCTCCTTTCTAAGGTTTCAGACCTCACTCACGGGTCTCTCTTCCTGTGCGCTGTTTTAAGATCCACGTCCAGGCAGGTTTTATACTCCGCTACAGAAGGAGTGGCCAACTCCAGTCCTCAATGGCGCACCAACAGTCAAGTTTTCAGATATCCCTGCTTCCGCACAGGGGCTCAATCAGCCCTGCTTCAGCACAAGATGGCTCGCTTTGACCTGTAGCCTCTGATTGAGCCACCTGTGCTACAGGCTAAGGATACCCTGAAAACCTGACTGTTGAAGGGTCCTCG
This sequence comes from Ascaphus truei, assembly GCA_036426205.1. Classification (NCBI taxonomy): domain Eukaryota; kingdom Metazoa; phylum Chordata; class Amphibia; order Anura; family Ascaphidae; genus Ascaphus; species Ascaphus truei. Next base: position 13,820,957 of record CM071583.1, read on the forward strand.
AGGACCCTGCCTTACAGAATTCCCTTGGCAACTTTCACCACTCGACCTCCAAATACAGATGCCAACTCAGTCTTCAGGACCACAAACCAGTCAGTTTTTAAGGATATCCCCGCTTCAGCAAAGGTTGTCGTCAGTATCACAGTGACTCGATTGAGCCAGCCTGTTGCCTGAAGCAGGGTATATCCTGAAACCTGACTCTTTGGTGACTGGAGTGGAGTTTGGCCTCGCCCTGTCTGCAGGGCCGTTCTTACCCGTATCTGTGGTACAATGTTATCAAAGACTTGACCTGAGCCTTCTGGGGAACGACTGAGCCACATCAGGAGAGGCGAGGTGTGCGCGGTATGTATTATCTTTAATAGGGCCAACCCCCTGTACATAGCACTTTACAGCAGTAAGACACAGCCATAAGGGTTCATACATAAGTACAAACGGAGTCCCTGCCTCCGAAGAGCTTTACATCGTAAGTGGTTACAGAGGATCCATCCCAGATAAAGGTTCCTCAGGACACGAGGGAACCCACCTTTGAAAGGCATGACCTTGCCCGGATGCTGATGTTCTGCGTTTGTAAACACAGAACACACTTATTAGACATTCACTGACAAGACGTCGGAAACGTATTCATCGCAATATGTGTGAATACATTAGTTTTTAAATTAAAGTCCCTTGGCTGCAATATAGAGTTAAAACGTGTACTACATTTAGCAGGAGGAAAATATCCACTGCTTTATGCAACTTTCTTGCTCAAACATGCGGCTCATTTTTGCCTCCATTTGCAGCTTTGGAAAGTTTGATGAACAGGCTTCGCAAAAGCAGCTTTTTTTTTAAAGAGATCTGTTATTAATTGCTTTTCCGTTAAATCTGATGCTTTGGTGGAAAAATATAGAGTCAGAAGTCAAAATGGTTCTCCACAGAGCCAGTGCGTCTCAAGTTACCGTGGTAATCTCAGAAGCTAGGATGAGTCGAAAGGAACTCAACTTTTACCGGCATTTAAACCACTTATACCGGCAGTTTTTCTTATCCTGGACCCATAGCAGCGGCCCCCACAGGGTTAAACTCTCCCAGCTGAGTAGGACAGGAAATTGATTCTTGCAGGTAGCCATAATTGCCCCTCCCCACTACCTGCAGGCCCCTCCCACTACCTGCAGGTAGTCCAAAGGCCCCTCCCACTACCTGCAGGCTCCTCCCACTACCTGCAGATAGTCCAAAGGCCACTCCCACTACCTGCATAGTCCAAAGGCCCCTCCCGCTACCTGCAGATAGTCTCTGGATTCTCCCATAGCTGAGAAATACAACTGATATATATTAGGCATACATAGGGAGCGTAACTATGTGCCCACTGCCATGGCTCCAGGAAAAGAGAATTACGGCAAGTTGGTTAAATGTTCTCCTTTCCTGTTCACCCTGGCAGTGGGCACCGTAGGGACATACCCCAGCAGTATTATTTAGGGAGGGAAATCAAAACCCAAGATCAGTTTCAACCATTGTATTTATTACAGTATTCCACTTTATTTTATTACAGACTGTAGTACTTTTCGACCTAAGCTTGCGTCGGCTGCAGCCTGAACGTCCAATCTGTAATACGCCATAAATGTGCGGAATGAAGACCACGCTGCCGCTTTGCAGATTGGTGCCGTGCATGCCCACAAAGTGGCCTCGGCTCTCGTGGAGTGTGCCTTTAAATTCAACGGGGGATGTTGTCCTTTATTTTCGTACGATTTTCTGATACACGATACAATCCATTTGGATATTGTTGCTTTGGACGCCGCTTGCCCCATCCTTGGTCCTTCTGGAATGATAAACAATGAACAAGAGACCGCGGAGTCTCCACTAGTGCTCAAAACCACTTGTTAGAAACAGCACAGACCAGGCAGATAAAGTCATGTGCTGTTAATCCAGAGAGAAGATGGTCATGTATAGCAAGTGAGTAAATGATAGCGATGGGAGTCGGAGTATTAGTAGTTAGCAATAAGTCCTGACTCCCCCTTGCACATATTCGTGCAGTACAGCACTGTGGACAATGCAAGATTCTCAGTCATGTTGGCCTGCCCATGCCCAATAATACAATCCAAGAAAAATGATAAACCACGATGAAAATATAAAATATTACTCACCGAGTGTGACCATCCATGTGAACTCCATATCGCGTGCGTCTCCTGGAGAGGTATACAACCGAAGGGATTACTGCGTGATCCGGCTGGAGGGGAGGAATCAGGAGAGCACCGCAGCAGAAAGTGGGGACCAAACCATGAAGTGCAGTAAAACCAAGGTACTTCCATCCAAATAGACGACACACAGCAACATACAGGTGAGGCAAGTGTTCCTCTAACGCGTTTCACGCTTGGGCAGCGCATTGTCAAAGAGTCGCCATCAGATCTATTTCTGGTCGCCCCCAACATTTACCAATTTGCGGAATACTTGGTTGTCTAATGACCATTCTCCCGGGTGAATTAGGTTGAGACAGAGAAATCTGCTGTAATATTTCCTGGTATATGTACAGTATGGCTGTTATATCTGTAACACAGCCCTCTGCCCAGGATAGAATCTCTGATGTTAGTTTCATCAGCTCCTTGTTCCTCCTTGCTTGGCTATATATGTTACCACGGCCCTGTCTGATTTTATTTGTATATTTCCATCCTTCACCTGGCTTTGGAAAGCGTACAGTGCTTTCTGCACTGCCTTGAGTTCCAGCAGGTTTGAGGGTAACTGCTGTTCTTTGGTTGTCCAAGTACCCTGTACCAGTAGGTCTCCCATCTGATCTCCCCAACCGGCGCTGCTTGCGCCTGTGGCGATCGTTACCCCTTGTACCAGGTGTAATGTATGTCTCTTTAATAGGTTTTGGGCATATGTATTTTTCTCTGGTTTACATCCTTGGGATCTCCCTGTTGTAAGAAATGTTTTTGTAATGGTCTCACGTGCAGACCTGCCCATTTTACTACGTTTAGCGTTGAAGTAAATTTTCCCAGGAGCCTCATGCAGTCTGCTGCTGAAGAGATGTTCGCTGTTCTGAGCGTTCTTGTCTGGATTCCAATGTCTTGTATCCATGAATATGGTAATCGCACCTCTCCTTCTGCCGTGTGAAATTCTACTCCCAAGAATTTTAAAGAATGTGTTGGTACTAGTTGGCGTTTGTCGAAGTGTATGATCCAGCCATGTCGTTCTAGAACAAGTCTAGGTTTCTGTCTTGTAGCAGTTTCTTGTTTTTGTGATTTTATCAGAATATCGTCGAGATATGGATACATCTCCACGCCCCTTTTTCTTAAATTCTGCTATCAATGGGACCAACACCGGTGTAAACGTTCTGGGAGATGTTGCCAGTCCAAACGGCAGTGCTGTATATTGGTCGTGTCCCTGATTTATTGCAAATCTGAGGAATTTTTGATGTCTCTTTGCTATAGGGGTGTGTAAATAGGCATCTTTTAGATCTATTAATATCATCCAATCGTTGGGTTTTACTTCTTGGATGATGTTTTGTGAAATTATTTTGAACTTTCTTACCTGTATTTACCGTTCTTAGATCCAATACCGCTCTGCAATCTCCTGATGCTTTTCCTACCAAAACGATCTTGGAATAAATCCCTTTTCTCCTCTGTCTCTGAGGAACCTTTGTCATTACGTTGGCCAGTAATAACTCCTTCAGGAAAAAACTCATTTGTTTTATTTTCTGTTTTGTCTGTATATATTGTCATTAGGAATATATCCCTTCTTGGAATGTTCTTGAACTCCAGGTGGTACCCGAAAGATAGGATCTGTAGTACCCACCTGTCCTTTATTGATCGAGTCCATGCTGCTTCAAATTGGCTCAGTCTTCCCCCAACTGGAAGCCGCTGGGCCCTTGACCTTCATGAGAATTTCCCTCTGGACAATGACGCTCTCCCTCTGGCACCACGAAAAAGCTTATTCTGCTGCCTCTCCGTGACGTTTGTCTTGAGAACGGATTTCCAGGACGACATGTTCTTGCTTCCCCAGACTGTGTTCTTTCCGTCCGATGGGATGCAGGGCCACCTCTTCTATTTCTACTTTCTTGTGGACAAAATGTGCTTTTACCTCCTGACGCTTTGGTTATAATTGCATCTAATCTATTCCCAAATAGAAATTCTCCTTAAAAGGGCAAATTACATAAACTGTTCTTGGAAGCTGTGTCTGAGCCCCCCAGTGTCTGAGCCCCCCAGTGTCTGAGCCACAATGCTCTTCTTGCTGTTACAGTATAGGCCATTGACTTGGCTGCCAGTCTCACCGCATCCAACGACGCTTCAGCTACGTACTCGGCTGCCCATCTGATTTCTGACAAAGCTTTTAGAATATAAGAGTGACTCCTTTTTCCCAATGCTTCTTCTATATTAGCAATCCATATCCGCATTGCTCTTGATACTGATGTCGTTGATATCGCCGGTTTGCATGCTGTACCTGCTGTCACATATGCTTCCTTCAAAACATTATCCATCTTCTTATCCATTACGTCTGTGAGAGATGCTGCATCTTCGACTGGTAGGGTTGTTTTTCTGTAAAATTCTGGAAATTGCTGCATCAATTTTTGTACCTCTTCTTGTATTGTACCTCTTCTTGTACAAAAGGATACATTCTGTTAAACTTTTTGGGAATATTTCATTTTCAATCCGGATTTTTGTATCATATCCTTGATGAATTGGAAAACATCTGGTTTTCTTCTGCCGTGTCCCAAATAACTTATCTGATTTCTGAGTAATTTCTTCTGCATCCTCTAATTGCAGTGTTTCTCTCATTGCCTTTATAAAAGAGGATCCACCATGTCTACATCAAATTCTGATTCTTCCGCCGGCATTTCTTGCTCCGACGAATCACACTCCCCTTCCGACGCTTGGTGATATAACATCTCCGATTCGTCCGATGAGGAGTCTCTCACTATATCCGGGCTGGTCTGAGAGCTTGCTCTCTTTAGTGCTGGCTTCACCGCAGACTCCACACTCTGCTTTACTGCATCCTTCACCCATGATAGTAAAGTATTCATTTGTTCATTGGACTCCCCTGCTGCAGGTTTAAGGCAGCCCGCACAAAGCTTCTTGGCTTCTAAAGCTGGCTTTTCACAAGCTGCATACCAGTTAGTTTTTTAGCAGCTTTTTTCTTCTGATGCAGGGACACTACCGCCCCCCTTAGAAGTTCCTTCTGCCGGTTGTATAACCATAGTTCTAAGGTGAAAAAACAATACTTCTTTCAGTTCCATGGAGGTCAACTCTTGTTTATTCTCTAGCCAACTAAGCTAAGACTCACCTAAGTTTGTAAGAGACCCTTTACTTCCTCCAGCTTCCATGCTGGCTTCTGAACATCTCTCAGCTGATTTCTCCTGTGTGCCGAGCGCTCCGTGCTGCGGCTGCTTCCAGGATACCTTCACACAGCTGTGTGCCATCGCTCTGTTGCTGTGTCGTCGGCATCAATGCGTCCAATCGTAGCGCGTTCGAACGTGTGCGCGTTATGCACTTACATGGGATGCCTTGCCGGTCTGACTCCGCTGCGTTTCGCAGACGCCTGTGTGGTAATAATTTGAGCCTCCGATCCGCTCAACAGCCCTGCTGTTTGCCCGCTGCATTCAGAGACGCAGCCGCGGCCCCGCCTGGCCGCACGGGCCTCCATATTGGTACCACCCAAGGTACGTCGAACGGAGCTTCAGGGGGAAGAGAGGCTCAGACTCCCTGGCTTGACTGCAATAGCTACAGTCCGGCGAGTCCTATTAAAAAAATAACCAACTCTACTCCTGGCTGTAGGACAGGAAAAGGACTATCTGCAGGTAGTGGGAGGGGCCTTTGGACTAGCTGCAGGTAGCGGGAGGGGCCTTTGGACTATCTGCAGGTAGCGGGAGGGGCCTTTGGACTATCTGCAGGTAGCGGGAGGGGCCTTTGGACTATCTGCAGGTAGTGGGAGGGGCCTTTGGACTATCTGCAGGTAGTGGGAGGGGCCTGCAGGTAGTGGGAGGGGCCTTTTATGGCCTACCTGCAAGAATTCAATTTCCTGTCCTGCTCAGCTGAGGATAGAGTTAACCCTGCGGTGCCCACTGCCATGGTGAACAGGAAAATCACAATTTTTATCATTAAAAAAAACCCAAACAAAACAAGAGCAGGATCCGTTCAGGGGGCAAGATACCGACATTATACACTCATACAGGCTTCTGTAATTAGGGTCGCAAGGCGGCTTCTCCCCAAATACTGGACACAATGGTGAAAGGTGTGAAGCGGTTGACAGACAAGACACTGCTCCATGCTGTTTCCTCCTCTCCTTAGCCTCACCCTCAGGCTCCCGACACCTCCTGTGAGTGAGGTCTGGTATACAGAGGGTGAGTAGGTAAGAGGCAGCCTGAGGTCTGGTATACAGAGGGTGAGTAGGTAAGAGGCAGCCTGCTTTATGTGAGTGAGGTCTGGTATACAGAGGGCGAGTAGGTACAAGGCAGCCTGCTTTATGTGAGCGAGGTCTGGTATACAGAGGGCGAGTAGGTAAGAGGCAGCCTGCTTTGTGAGTGAGGTCTGGTATACAGAGGGTGAGTAGGTAAGAGGCAGCCTGCTTTGTGAGTGAGGTCTGGTATACAGAGGGTGAGTAGGTAAGAGGCAGCTGCTTTGTGAGTGAGGTCTGGTATACAGAGGGTGAGTAGGTAAGAGGCAGCCTGCTTTATGTGAGTGAGGTCTGTATACAGAGGGTGAGTAGGTAAGAGGCAGCCTGCTTATTGAGTGAGGTCTGGTATACAGAGGGCGAGTAGGTACAAGGCAGCCTGCTTTATGTGAGCGAGGTCTGGTATACAGAGGGCGAGTAGGTAAGAGGCAGCCTGCTTTGTGAGTGAGGTCTGGTATACAGAGGGTGAGTAGGTAAGAGGCAGCCTGCTTTGTGAGTGAGGTCTGGTATACAGAGGGTGAGTAGGAAGAGGCAGCCTGCTTGTGAGTGAGGTCTAGGTAGACAGAGGGTGAGTAGGTAAGAGGCAGCCTGCTTATGTGAGTGAGGTCTGGTATACAGAGGGTGAGTAGGTAAGAGGCAGCCTGCTTTGTGAGTGAGGTCTGGTACACAGAGGGCGAGTAGGTAAGAGGCAGCCTGCTTTAGGCGAGTGAGGTCTGCTATACGTCTGTCCTCATGACACACACACACACTCACACTGTCCTCATGACACACACGCTGTCCTCATGACACACACACTCCCTGCCCTCTTACACTCACTCACTCACTCCCGGCAGCGCCGGCCTCACTGACGCTCCTCACTTGCGGTCATGCTTATTCCCATATACGGGGAGCGTGGTGAGGGGTGGCAGGAGGTATTAATCCAGGGCGAGCGCGCGCAATGAGTGAGAGCGCGCGCGGTGAGTGTGAGCGCGCGCAGTGAGTGTCCCCCCACTCCCCGATACCTGCACGTCGCTGAGCTCCACCCGCAGGTACAGCTCGTGGTGCCTCTGCGCCCAGTACACCTGCGGGGTGAGAGTCAGCTGCATCCCGGCGCTACCACAGCGCGAGGGCCTGTCACCACGTGACCGGGGAGGGGACGGGCGGGGCTGGGAAAGGCAGGAGCCGCCATATTGGGTGAGGGCAGGATGCCAATACGTGTGTGTGTGTGTGTGTGTGTGTGTGTGTGTGTGTGTGTGTTGTGTGTGTGTTTGTGGTGTGTGTGTGTGTGTGGTGTGGTGGTGTGTTGTGTGTGTGTGTGTGGTGTGTCGTGTGTGTGGTGTGTGTGTGTGTGTGTGTGTGTGGGTGTTGTGTAGTGTTATAGCAAGGTGTCAAGATGAGCCTGAGATATTCAATTTTAAGTGAAAAAATGAATCTAAGCTAAATCATGTGAATGAGACCGCGCTGACATGTGAATGAGACTGGCTGACATGCTGGGGTTGATGCTGGGGGTGAGTGAGGCAGCCTGGCAGTGACTGGTGCCTTGTAGTGGAGTGGCCAGGGAGTCTTCTATAGCAGTAAGGAGCTATTCATATGAATACTTATGATATGATCATACTGTATGTATAGTGGCTAGATTGTAAGCTCTTTGCAGCAGGGATGCCTCTCGCCTGATGTTGGCAGTTGCATTTTACCTCTGTATAAAGCTGCTCTGTGATTCCTTTTCGGGCTGTAACAAAGGAGGGGGAGGGTGGTGATACCTTTTATTGGACCAACAAGTAGTTGATATATCACTACAACTATTGTATGTCTTTTGGCTGGTGTGTTATATCAATTAGATTGCAAGCTCTACAGGGCAGAGACTCAGTGTGACAACTGCATGCTGAGCTGTGGGTGTGTTATCTTAATACAGAGAACTGTGATATCAGTGATATAAAAAGTAATCTATCCTAATTCATATGAATATTGCAGGCTGCCCTCCTTGACTGTTCATGGTCCCAAGGCTCAACAAAGTATCCGGCCGCTCCTCCGTCTCTTACCGTGCACCCCAAAACTGGAACAGCCTACCGGAGACTCTTACATCCACCACCAGTCTAAGTTCTTTCAAATCTAAGGCTGTCACACACTTTAATGTGGTCTGTAACTCTTTCATACGCCCATAATACAAATTATCTTTAACTGTGCACGCAATGTCTTGTATATAATGTATACCCTGCTCATTATGTAACTGTATTTGTAAACATGTATTATTTGTCTTAACTCTGTGCCCAGGACATACTTGAAAACGAGAGGTAACTCTCAATGTATTACTTCCTGGTAAAATATTTTATAAATAAATAAATTGTACTTCCCTCCTCCTTCCTGTAGGGGTCGCTGCCCTCTCTGCTCCCATATCTCATACCCAGCCCCCCCTTCTCCTCCCGGAACCGGAAGTGTGAGCAGCACAGAGACTGCAGAGCCAAGTCATATCAGGGAAGTGCCTGTAGGAGCCTGCTCCCCCCACCCCCTCCCCTGTCTGCCTGCTCCCCCATACTAGGTGAGGAGGGGGGCTACAGGGGGCGAAAAGGGACACGGGGTGAAAAGAGACGGGGGAGAAAAGGGACACCGAGGGGGGAGAAAAGGGACACCGAGGGGGGAGAAAAGGGACACCAAGAGGGGGGAGAAAGGGGACACCAGAGGGGGGGAAGAAAAGGGACACCAGAGGGGGGAGGAAGAGGAAAGGGAAACGAGGGGGGAGGGAAAGGGACACAGAGGGGGGAGGAAAGGGACACAGAGGGGGGAGAAAAGGGACACAGAGGGGGGAGAAAAGGGACACAGAGGGGAGAGAAATGCAAGGAGAGATGTTATGGAGGAAGCTGTAAGAAGGGGGGTAATGAAATGAAGGGGGCACTGCATGGGTGGTGACACTGCCGGATCCTAGGGGACAGGAATGCGGGGAGATTATAGAGATGATATAGAGAGAGGATATAGGATAGATAGAGATATAGATAATATATATATATATATATATGTACATATACTACATATATACACACCACCTACCGGTCTGACTGATTTCCTGTGAGTCTCACTGATTTGGGGATCCATCTCATTCATTGTTAGTGTCTTATAGAGTTCAGTGGAGTCTCATTAATCAAAGTCGGGACCTTTTCCATTAAAATGTCATTTATTTTTGGTCGAGAACCCCACAATCTTACAGGTTCCCATCCCTGGAGAGGACACCTCTGCCCTCTATCCCTCTGTGAGGGGCAACAAAATGCACACCATAGTACTGGTACAAATACCCCATAAAAAAGATTAGTGCAGGGAACCTTATTAGACTGTTTATTATGACAGGTGCAAACCTCACCGTGTATTTAATATATAGTTAATAGTGTAGGGCTCAAATAAGAATGAAAGCCCAGATTTAAAAATATCTACAAGAGGTAACAATGTAAAAGTGCATTAGTTTGTGTCTATATACTTGTGTCTGAGTGAGCATTTGCAGGTCTGTGTTATCCTTGTTTAGACTTTATATATTTGTGTGCATACGCCTCTGTGTTTGTATATTAGTGTTGGTGAATGTGTGTAGTGGTGTTAAAGGTCAGCAGGGGTTAATATTCGTCCCTTTACTGCCACCTAAAAAGTAAAGATTTGCGCGTATGGCAGTCCCCTGTTATACACCAGGTCTGTGTTTTCATTGTAAAACTCTAGTGGTTGTAAAGATGCTGCGGAACTGCATATATATATTGTAGACGGCAATACTTTTTATTGTTGGAGATAGTTTAGAGTTCGTGATGGGGCCGGTATGGTTTTGGAAAGATCTGTACACTAGAATGTCACGTATGAGGAACTCGCTCCGTTATAAGGTATCACAGTGTACAGTTACTGTAGATCTCTATGCAAACTCTGGGGTTATTTCCAACAGCATGTCAGCATGTCCCCAAGATCCCCCTGTATTAGGGTGATTTTTAGGGGCAGCCTTTGCTGCTCCCAGAATTATTTCCTCCGGCCCAATGGATACTACCTAAGGAGTTTCCAACCTGTTTTCTGGATGGTTCAGCAAGGAATCATTAAGCCTCCAGGGATACTGTCTTGGTCAAATGAATGGAGGCCTAAAAATTATATGTATGGGGATGAGATCAGACCATGTAATAGAGCCTATAGAAGCTTTGGAAACCCCTTCCAAGATTGCAGGAGTTACTAGGATATGGTCTATCCTCGAGCGTTATTTGGTAGCGAATAAAAAGTGTAGACTCTTGCTCTCTGTACATCCACCAGAGAGAAATCCTTAATTACATTGATTGTCCATAGCAGAATGGGATTGACCTGGTGGGTTTGATTTTTCTAGGTCGGGGCGGTGGACCATGTTGAAGTTGCCTCCAATAATCGCATTTCGCGAATGGCAATTTGTGATGGGTTCTATGCTGAGTGGAAAACCATAGGGCAAGGGTTCTTAACACCAGTCCTCAAGCTCCCCCCCTTCCGCCCCCCCCCCCAACATGTCAGGACTTCAGCACAAGTGGCTCAATTAGAGGCTTGGTCTTCGACTGGAGTTGAGAACCCCTGCTATAAGGAATGTACCACTGAAAGTATTTGGCGGATCTTGGATGTCAAAATGGGTTTCTTGGAGGAAGAAGATATCGCCTTCGTTTTTTAAGCTCCTCCTGAGCCAGTCTGCATTTCTTGTTAGAATTCAATCCCTTGACATTTAACCAAATGCGTTCTATCGGTTGCGGACTAGTCATGTGGGCTAATTGGTAAAAGCTCCTTTATCTCAAGTTGTATTTATTCTCTCACAGATGGGTCGGGGATCTGTGATTGAACATGATGTTCCCTGATCCAAGGTCTTGGGTACCAGACAGGTGGGTACGCTCGAAATTAGCTGGTAATGAGGGGGGAATTAAAAGGGGGCGAGGGATTCTTTTGTGGAGGGGGGGGGGCAGGGAAAGGGTGATATCCATATCTTCAAGGCTATCCTTCAGCTCCCGGACTTCCCCATCAAGTTTTTGGACCTCATCTGGAGGTCCTCCTCCATGTCCTTTCAACTAAAGGAGACCATTTCAGCCTTTATTCCCGTGACTGCGGCGAGGTCTGAATATTTTTTAAACATATCTTCCAGTTCCCTCTTAGTAATACCTGTATCTTCCTCCCGCTCCAGGTCGGAGTCCGATACCACGTGGGAAGACCGGTCGGAGGAGCCACAGTCACCCGGATCTCCCCTTGGTAAGATGCCGCTGCTGGAGAAGCGCCAGAGCTCGTGCGCGGATCCTTTCTACGGACGCACTACGGGAAGTTATTCCCACGGAAACCGGCTGCATTTAAATGATTTCGCTAAAGCTCGGGGGGGGGGGGGGGGGAAGAAGGGTGAGGGAAACGACTTCAGAGGGCGTCCATGCACCACAACGCCCCGTGCCCGCCCCCCCCAGGAAGTCCCTTTATACTAATGTAGGCTCGGTAACACGCAGCATTCAAGCTCTGCCCAAATAATAAATGTATATACATATTCAACCATATGAACGAAGTAGAAATCGCCGTTATTCCAGTTGCGATATTGCAGAGTAAATGAGTCCTTAAATATTAGGTGAGACCTTTTTTTTTTTTATTTGGACCAACAATTGATACTACAAGCAGCGGCATATTTACAAATCTGCCGCCCTTAGGCTCTTGCCTGTGCCCGCTGCCTCTGCCCGCTGCCTGTGCCCGCTGCCCTGCTTCTCCTTCAGAATCCAGCATCAGTGGGTTGCTGCTTGCATGTGTGACCTATGTGACTGTTGCCACCTAAATGAAGCCGCACTAGGCGCTCTGCGCTTCTCCCTTTTCACACTTCATAGTTAAATCCTCTAGGTCAGGGGCGGCCAACTCCAGTCCTCAAGGGCCACCAACAGGTCAGGTTTTCAGGATATCCCTGTTTCAGCACAGGTTGCTCACAGTCCTAGCTTCAGCACAGGTGGCTCAATCAGTGGCACAGTCTTTGACTGAGCCACTGATTGAGCCACCTATGATGAAGCAGGGAAACCCTGAAAACCTGACCTGTTGGTGGCCCTTGCGTACCGGAGTTGGCCGCCCTTGACCTAGGTATTCTCTGCTTTGGTGGAATGGTGATGCACAGTGCTGTTCCCCGTATTATACAGCAAGCGCTACCTTGAGTTGAAGATGAGCACACAGTGCAGCATGTGTGGTGTGTCCCTTGGTGTTGGGTATGCTGCGGTCTGGCGTTGGAGTTTGGGGCCAATATGTGTGCAGCTGCTGAACACATCCTGAGATATGAAACCCTGTAAAATGTGTCATTGTGGCGTCAGTGTGTGTGTGTGATGAAGCTGCACCTTTTATAAGCAATAAGGCACTTGACAGCTGACCCCTGTCTCACGTCCCAGAAGGATGCAACATGGCAGCAGCTATGGAGACTGAGCAGCTAGGGGCGGAGATCTTTGAGTCTGCGGCCAGCCATGGAAGCACCGAGCCCAAGCCGGAGGCGTTCTGCGTGGAGCGCCATTCGTGGAGCCAAATGCGCAAACTGCTTGCAGACACCAGGAAGTACCACGGGCATATGATGGCCAAGGCGCCTCACAGCTTCACGTTCGTCAAGAGAAATGACACGGAAAGTCCACACTCTGACCGCATGTACTACCTGGGTATGTGTGAGCTCTGATACTGACTGTGTATATACAGTGTGGCTGTGTGTGAGGTCTGACACTGACTGTATATACAGCCTGGCAGTGTGAGAGCTCTGATACATACACTGCATTATTTACCACCTGCCGGTTCTCCACGCAGCGATGTCAGGAGAGAACCGCGAGAATACCCTTTTCTACTCGGAAATTCCCAAGAACAGTAACAGGGGGGCTGTGCTTATGCTGTCCTGGAAACCGCTGCTAGACACCTTCCAGGTATGAGACTTCGGGGACGGGATGGCTTCGTGCATCTCTGTGCATAGGGATACTCTGCACCATCATACAGTTCAGCATGGTTATGTTCAGGAGACGAAGTATGTTTATACCGTCAGTCTTATTATACAATGGGGCATGCATATTTTCAGGGAGCTGAAGATACCCCTTAATATTATACAAGATTCTTTTGCAGAATATAAATGCATTTTAGAAATAAATGGTAATTTTTAATTTGTTGGAAGTCTGTACAGATACTCGGCATCATCATACAGTGCAGCGTGCTCATTTGTAAAGTACCTGTATCGTGCGTAAATACCGCCCTGTGTTCCCAGGCCAGCCCGGATTACGGCATGTACTCCCGCGAGGAGGAGCTGCTTCGCGAGAGGAAACGCATCGGCACCGTGGGCATTGCTGCCTTTGACTACCACGCCGAGAGTGGGACCTTCCTCTTCCAGGCCGGCAGCGCCATCTACTGCGTGAGGGACGGCGGCAGCCGCGGATTCACGGTGAGTCCAAACACGGCGGAACTAATTACACCGGGTCAGTAAGGCAGCAATATGTGACCTACTGTGAAGTATAATTGTTATTGCAGCGACTGTTGGAGTTACGATACATTTCTTTGTTTAACTAATCATTAGAATTCAGTATACACAAAACGCAGTCCGCACAATATAATCTGTACATGGCGCCATGCAGAAGACGGCGAGATTTATAGCGCTGCTTGCTGTCCACGTTCTTTCTTTTCTGCAATCCAGCTCGCCTTTTTTTTGTTTGTTTTTAACCCTCATTGCAGAGTGCTTCGGAAATACTCTTAATTCGTGTTTTCTATTTAGTCGAAATATTGACATGCGGTATACGGCTACCGTCAAAGCCCGTTTAATATCTCTGCGCCGGCTGCATTCTTTACTGCATGAACGGGAAACGCTAAAGCTTTAGCGCGTTGTGCGTTTTGTGACATTGGGCTTTTAACTTGGGCAGGTAAACCTATGTTATAAAACAAGACAGAAACCCAATGCTACATCCAATGTGACAAAAATATGTAGCATAATTCTTAAATATTTGTGAGGTATATGTTATAATCTGAAATGGGCAGAAGTCACACGTCAAATTCTAGTTCATGGCCTAATTAAAGCTGCAGACCAATCAATATCCTACGTGTGTTTATTTTTAATAAATCAGTTCTGCACTATAAGAAAATACTTGTAGCAATTAAAAAAAAAAAAACCATCTCTGACATTTTGAATGTATTATAATGTAACAAGCATTTTTTGTTTCTGTAGCAACCATTTACAAAGTCACATCCCCTTCCTCTTCTGAAACAGGGTTTGGCACACCCCTTTTTGAGCTCTGCCCTCTCTAGCAGTGCACCAATTGTATCTAGTGACTGCCTGGTCACACGATCTTCCCCACAGAACTTTGCCTTTTTGGTCCTCTTCTGCTGCACTGACAGCCATTTAGTGAACCCCCGAGCCGAATCTTCGCCAATCGATCGGCAACTTAGCTAATTACTTATCATTGTGTGGATTGTATTGATGCACATATTAAAGGGGGAAAAATAAAATAATCAGGTGAGCGCTGCACATTTCAGCGCCCGGTCTTATAATTCTTGATGAACGCGTTTTCTCTCTCTGCCTACTGGTATTTTTTCTTCAGCCATGGGCAGTTCTTTTTTTTTTGCCCTGTCCATTGTCTGACCTCTGTGTGTCCGTCCGGCTCTGCGCTGTCCTCACCCCTCCTAATCCCGTCCATGTAGCGGCAGCCCCTGCAGCCTCAGCTCCTGGAGAGCAGCTGTCCCAATATCCGCATGGACCCCACCATCTGCCCCGGGGACTCCAACTGGATCGCCTTCGTTCACAGCAACGACCTGTGGGTGTCCAACGTGGAGACCGGGGAGGAGCGCCGGGTGACGTTCGTGCACAAGGGTGAGACGCCGGGAAGTTTGTGGCTGGGTGGACTTTGTCTGCAGAATGGGGCGGAAATATTCAGTATTGTAATCTTGGGCATATATAAGTATTTCACTCCTTTATCGTCCTTTCTTCCCTCTGTTGTGCAAGGCGCGCTGGGAATGTGCACTCAGGATTCCACCCCAGATGTGGCTGCATGTGGGCTTTTGAAGCGTTGGTCATTCTCTATGGAATAGATAGGCGATCTAGAAATACAATTAGCCTGTAACCTGGATGTGTGATATCCTTCATGAGACGCCTCGAGCAGCAGGAGGCTAATCTGAATGGCTATTCCTACCGATCTCTGCAACCCAGCCCTATAATGATACTGCGCAGGGATGGGCGCAGTAATGGCGCGGTCGCTGTGTTTGTGTTGCAGACATGGCCGGAGTGGAGGAGAACGCACGTTCTGCCGGCATTGCTACATTTGTGCTGCAGGAGGAGTTTGACCGATACACCGGCTACTGGTGGTGCCCCCGTAATGAGCCAAGTAAGAATTGCGCAGGCGACGCGGTGGGAGGAGCTTCTTGTCATTATACCCCCTTCGGTGCAATGCGTCGATCCTGCAGTGGCGGTTACTTAATTACACCTCAAGGGGTCCGTCCTTCCTAGGACCTACGTGTACTAATAACAGGGGCACGTTTAAGGGGTCCGTCCCTCCTAGGAGCAAAAGGTACTAATGGCAGAGGGACGGCCGTACAGCAAAGACAATGTAAGGACACAGTATTAGTATTCCTATGAATCCCTTATAGTTATTAATATCAAGTTTGATCTGATCGTGAATGTACCTGTTAACCTCTTCACTGCCGGAGGGGTCTGATGCTCCTGTATTGCCCGACTCCCGCTTGCGGGACGCAGTGGGGGCATTTAATGCCACAATTGCCTCGGATTTCCTTCCCTCTGACCCATGCTAATCTTGTGGGCTGCACTTGCTAAGTGGCGCGTGGATGGGCCGTAAGGTGGTTGCTTAACACTGCTTAGTAAATCTAGCCCGGTGTGTCATAGTAGCTGAGAGCGCCGCAGAAACGTCCTGTGTCCGCACGGTTTTGCTTCATCTCCCGCAGCTGCGTCTGGCGGTCAGATACTGCGCATCCTCTACGAAGAGAATGACGAGTCGGAGGTGGAGATCATCCACGTGACGTCCCCTATGCTGGAGACCCGCAAGACAGACTCCTTCCGCTACCCCAAAGCAGGTGAATCCTCTCCTTAAAGCCTCAGACCTCGTCGAAATCCCTGCGTCATTCACCAAAGCGCAATGTCTGTTACCCCTATTACATTAGAAGCTTTAGTGACAGTTGGCACAATCACCCTATTTGCTGCCAGTTGGCATCAGATAAAGTAATGGTAGACTCCTCCCCCCCTCTCTCTCTCTCTCTCTCTCTCTCTCTCTCTCTCTCTCTCGGTGCGCAGACTGGGAGGCAGGGGTACGGATACTGTAAGGCAGGGGTACGCAGACTGGGAGGCAGGGGTACGAATACTGTAAGGCAGGGGTGCGCAGACTGGAAGTGCAGCAGAATAACATGTAGCGCTTCTTAGTCAAAGTTCAGCAATACCAAGTACAGCAAAGTATATCACAGCAAGTATATCAGAATACACCGACCTCAGTGTCTGTCTGCAAACCAGGAACAGCAGCACTAGACTGCAGACGGGCTGTTTTTAAAGGGATCAACCCAGATGGCTCCTTATTGCTCCTGCCTCCCCTAGGCCGGAGTTAAGTATTCGCTGCCCAAACAGTCCTAGGCTTTTGTTAACATTGTTGACCCTGCTACAGATACCTTATCCTCATTTCATCCCTGGCTCTCTGCACTAATCTGGACACCTGAGTATATCCCAAACCGTCCTCTTGTTGCTCCTGAGCGGGAGGATGTGAGAGTGCATTAGTGATATTGGTGTGTGGGTACCACGCTCGGGTTAGCTGCTGGCGGCATTCCCCTGTAACCGGCATTCCCCTGTAACCGGCATTCCCCTGTAACCGGCACCCCCTCCCTGGGGCTGACCCGTCTGTACAGGTTCTGGACGTGCTGGATAAGGAGCTCCGGCAGCCGTTTGAGGTGCTGTTTGGCGGCACGGAGTACATTGCCAGAGCTGGATGGACCCCCGATGGGAAATAGTGAGTATCTTTAAAACAGCTGCAGTGTTGTTAACACCTTCACTGCCAGGGCAGGACAGCAACGCTGGGGGATGAATATCAATGAGGTGCCTTCTGCCCAAGTGAGACGGTCGTCGGATTTATGCACACCACCTGCTTGTCAAATAGTTAAATAGCCAATTAGTCCAACAGATTTAAGATATTAAACATATCACTGTTATTAGATTAATTTGGGGCCGGCCTTGATCACCGGTAATAAAAGTCCCTGGTTTTTGAGTGCAGAAGTATCTCCCAAGAGGGAGGATAATTCTAAGTTCCCCCCCTGACCCCAACACGCGCTCTTCTCTCCGTGCAGCGCCTGGGCTATTCTGCTTGACCGCCCCCAGACACGGCTGCAGATTGTGCTGATTCCTCCCGCGCTGTTCATCGCGTCCTACAAGGACCCCCAGGAGCGCCAGAGGCTGCCTGACTCGGTGCCCGACTCTGTGACGCCGCTTGTTATCTACGAGGAGACCACAGATATATGGATAAATGTACCAATATGTAGAGATAACCGCTTTTACATTCATGTGGTAACACAATGACACAAGTCGTAACATGCAGTAGTAACATAGTAACACATCGTAACCTGCAGTAGTAACATAGCCATATAACCGCTTCCTATAACTCCTCCTATTACCCCATATAACCCCTCCCTATAACTCATATTACTCCATATAACCCCTCCTTATAACTCCACCTAGTACACCATATAACTGTTCCCTATAATTCCTCCTATTACGCCATATAACCCCTCCCTATAACTCCTCCTATTGTAACATGTATTTGGTGTCGTGTCCGGCGCTGTTATATATTTGTATGCCGGTTTCATCTGACTGTACTTCCTTAACCCTGTCACCGCCAGCGCGGCCAATAGCGTATGGCAAACCTGTGCGACCTCTGGCAGTGAAAGGGTTAGACCATAAGGAGAATGTCCGGTCGTGCCTTTAAAGCAAGGGGGTAGCCCATTCAAGGGCCACCAACAGGTCAGGTTTTCAGGATTGTCCTGCTTCAGTACAGGAGGCTCAGTCAGTCCCAGCTTCAGCACAGGTAGCTAAATCAGTCCCAGCTTCAGCACAGGTGGCCCAATCAGTCCCAGCTTCAGCACAGAAGGCTCAATCCATCACAGCTTCAGCACAGGTGGCTCAATCAGTGGTTCAGTCTTCGATAACTGATACCTGACTTGTCGGTGGCCCTTGAGGACTGGCGTTGGCCACCCTTGCTTGAAAGTAAAGCGGCGTGCGACGCTCTGCTGACAGCGTGTTGTGCCTCCGTGCCGCCAGCTCGCGCTCCCCGTACGTGCCTTATGTGTCCCTATGCATTTGTGAGTCGTTTCATCGCTCACGTTGCGAGCAGACAGCCGCGGGCCTGGGAACTCGCCTTGTTTGTGTTCCTCTAATTAGTCGCATTCATCTGGATATTCTCCGCCTGGCGTGGAAGGCGGACCCTCGCCGGGGGGACGCGAGCAGGGCGCGTCTGCCACTTCCTTTCTATTGTGACGGGAAATTAAAGCGCGTTTATAACGGAGAGAAAGTCTCACTGAGCGAGGAATATCTCAGCTGTTCAAATACCCCCCGATAATGAACATGTATAATGCTGCTGAGTATATCCATACATTTCCAACCCCGATAATGAACATGTATAATGCTGCTGAGTATATCCGTACATTTCCAACCCCGATAATGAACATGTATAATGCTGCTGAGTATATCCATACATTTCCAACCCCGATAATGGTGCTGAGCATCTCTATTCATCCCCAAACACATGACAATGAACATGTTGCACTGCATAATGCTGCTGAGTATCTCTATGCACCTCCATCCCCTGATAATGAACATGTTGCACTGCATAATGATGCTGAGTATCTCCATACACTTCCATCCCCTGATAATGAACATGTTGCACTGCATAATGATGCTGAGTATCTCTATACACTTCCATCGCCTGATAATGAACATGTTGCACTGCATAATGATGCTGAGTATCTCTATACACTTCCATCGCCTGATAATGAACATGTTGCACTGCATAATGATGCTGAGTATCTCTATGCACCGTTGTGAGTGCAGAAAAAAGGCGCTAAATACTGTTTGTGCTCACTAAATACTAAAGTGACATATAACAAATCCAGTCAGTTATTGTGAAAGTGATTTATACAAAATAATAAATTAGCCAAATGGCGTGTGAATAAAAATAAATTGTTGCACCTCCCTGCTCGGACCCTCTGGGGGAGACGGTCTCCACTGGTCCCCAGAAAGTATAGAAACGTTTGTCTTGCAGCCCAGGGGGAGCATGCGGAAAAAACAGCAGAAAACAGCAATCTCAGTGCAGGTGTATCGGTATAAGTGAATAATGTCACAGGGATCTTGGCTCTGAGTGTGGCTACTTACTAGATGTAAGGGGTGTAGGGGCAACAACTGGTATCTTTAGAAATACGGTCTCCTGTATCTAGGCTTTGATGCACTCCACTCCAGGGGTTCAGTGTGAGGATTAAATGTAAAAACAAAAGGACATATCCGTGGTGCAGATCAATGGTATAAAGGTAGGTATTTATGTACGTGATAAAAATGCGCACTTACAGTGAAATAAATGTAAAGCAGCGTGTATCACAATATCTGTGAAGGAAGAGAGGGTATGGTACCGCTGTCGCCCACCCCGCCGCCTCCGTTTGGTGCGTTGTTACAACTCCCCCGCTTGTGGCTGGATGCTGCGCGGTCACTCGCTGCACTGCGACAGCTCGGCTCCCCTGCGGTCTCCAGAGTGTGACGTCACTTCCGGTAGGGCTTCTGGGACCGGCGCTCGCTCTGCACAAGTCCTCGCCTTCTCTCCTCCCCTGGGCGGCACTCCTACGCGTTTCACCACTAAGAGTGTATGGCTTCGTCAGGAGTATCTCATACACTCTTAGTGGTGAAACGCGTAAGTGTTACAACGCCCCAAACGGAGGCGGCGGGGTGGGCGACGGCGGTACCATACCCTCTCTTCCTTCACAGATATTGTGATACACGCTGCTTTACATTTATTTCACTGTAAGTGCACATTTTTATCACGTACATAAATACCTACCTTTATACCATTGATCTGCACCACGGATATGTCCTTTGTCTTTACATTTAACCATCACACTGAACCCCTGGAGTGGAGTGCATCAAAGCCTAGATACAGGAGACCGTATTTCTAAAGATACCAGTTGTTGCCCCTACACCCCTTACATCTAGTAAGTAGCCACACTCGGAGCCAAGATTTCTGTGACATTATTCACTTATACCGATACACCTGCACTGAGATTGCTGTTTTCTGCTGTTTTTTTCCGCATGCTCCCTCTGGGCTGCAAGATGAAAATATCTCTATGCACCTCCATCCCCTGATAATGAACATGTTGCACTGTATAATGATGCTGAGTATCTCTATACACTTCTACCTCCTGATAATGAACATGCTGCACAGTATAATGATGCTAAGTATCTATACATCTGCAGACCCCTGATAATGGACATATTGTGCTGTATAATGATCTCTATACACTTCCATCCCGATTAATGAAAATGTTGCGCTGTATAATGATGCCGAGTATCAAACCAGAGTAGCCTGATCAGTGGATGCTAGCACGTAAGAATTTCAGACAGCAGATGGGCACGTTATATGCTGTCACAGAAGGGGTTAGAGGGGTTTCTTGGAGCACATATCGGGATATAATGTGTGATTATCCCGAGCTCTTGCTGCTTATTATTTATTATTTAAACTGATCGGTGCTGGTTACTTAAGACGCGCCTGTCACCATTTCAAGTTCAGGATTCCTTTGCTTGTTTTACGTGACTTTACGTGCCCGCGAAGAACAACCCGTGGAGTCACATCCCCTCTCTCATCCCCTCTCTCACCCTCTCCCCCTCTCCTCTCCTCTCCCCCCTCCCCCTCCCCTCTCTCCCTCTCCCCCCTCTCCTCCCTCCCCTCTCCCCCTCCCCTCTCCCCCTCTCCCCTCTCCCCTCTCCTCTCCCCCCCTCTCCCCTTTCCTCTCTCCCCCCTCCCCTCTCCCCCTCTCCTCCTCCCCATCCCCTCTTCCTCATCCCCCCTCTTTTCCCTCTCCCTCTCCCCCCTCCCCCTCTCCCCAAGCCTTGCCCTCCGCTCCCCATCGCCCCAACCCCTCCCCCTCCACCTCTCCGTGACCACCCCCTTGCCCGCCCCACTCTCCCCTCTCCCCTCCTTCGCTCCCCCTGTCTCCCCCTCTCTCCATCTCCCCCATCCCCTCTCCCCTCTCCTCTCTCCTCCTCTCCTCTCCCCCCTCCCCTCTCATGTATTCCGCATCCTCTCTGCTGGAACCTGGAGCCGCCCCAGCCGTTTTTTTCTTGTCTTTGGGTTGATTATATTGAACAAATTGCTTTCACTTTCCCCTTTTCCTCCCGATGACATACTTCATCCTCCAGTCATTTTTGGCTTTATTCAGAGTTTTGTCTCACAAATGGTTTTTTTCAGTTTAATCACCCCCCCCCCCCCCCCCCTCTCCCCAGGCCGGTTTAGAAATCTCTGACCTAACAACCGACCCAGTTGTCTGGGCTGCCGGTAAAATGGCAAATTTATGTCAAGATTGGCTTGTTGACATTCGGCGCCCGACATGCCCAGGGTCCCGGCCATCTGAGAGCGCTTCTAGTTCCCCGCACCCCCATCCGCTCACTTCCATCTGCAGGGGAAGGACTCCTAACAGTTCCCAGAATCCCCGTGACTTCCTTTAGCGTCCGAGCTTCTAGCCGCGCTGCTCCCGCTCTCTGGAACACTCTGCCTCGTACAGCCCGAGAGGCCCCTCTCTGGGAATCTATAACAGGCTCAACACCGACCTGCTTACCCGGGCATTTAATTACTGACCCACAACCTGTCCGGCATTTAATAGCCACAGCACCGCCCCATCCTGTATTGTATCTTTCCCGGTGTTTGGTCTCTTTTATAACCTTAAATGTTTTCTTCGTTTTTCCTTTCTGTAACTGTGAAGCGTTGAGTCCCACTGGGAGAAAAGCGCTATATAAATAATATTATTATTATTATTATTATTATATTGCAGATCTGAGCAGCTCTCGGCTGATAAACAGGGGTAATAAGGTGCAGGAAGCTGCTGCTATGATTTCTGATTTTTTAGGATTAGTGACATGTTACTTGTTTGTGATAAGTCGTCTTGCCCCCGAGGGCCTTGTAATAAGGAGTGAAGTGTGTACGCTATATGAGATGGGTGACGCTTATCCATGTATATCTACTAGACCGCGTGTAAATGCAAGTATCCCCCCCCCCCCCCCATGAAATTCAGTAGAATGGAATATTCGAAGAGGTGCTGGACAGGACAGGGGTCAGGTAGTTAAATGTTTCTATGACCTCAGGCTATTCACAATTCTGTAGATTCATCTCTCCATATAACTCCTCCTATTACCTCATATAACCACTCCCTATAACTCCTCATATAACCACTCCCTATAGCTCCTCCTATTGCCCCATATAACTGCTATTACTCCATATAACACCTCTTATTACTCCGTATTACTCTTCCTATTACTCCATTTAATTCCTCCTATTACTCCATATAACTCCGACCATTGCCCCATATAACCGCTCCCTATAACTCCTCCTATTACTCCATATAACCGCTCCCTATAACTCCTCCTATTACTCCAAATAACCGCTCCCTATAACTCCTCCTATTACTCCATATAACCGCTCCCTATAACTCCTCCTATTACTCCAAATAACTGCTCCTTATAACTCCTCCTATTACTCAAAATAACTGCTCCTTATAACTCCTCCTATTACTCCATATAACCCCTCCTACGGCTCCATTTAACTCCTATTGCGCCATAGAACTCCCTATAACGCCTATCGCTAAGTGTACTTTGCTTTAGCTGGAGTTCCCATGTGCACCGTGCTATTTTAATCTCCGGGGACCCCCTAATTTCCGTGATACAGTTGTATATGCCAGGGTTCTCAAAATGACCACCATGTTTAATTAACCCGAAAGGGTTCCGGCACCTAAAGCCGTAAAGTACCCTTCAAATGATGGGGGCGGGTGTCCGCCGAGCTAAACATAGCCTGGTTCATCTCCGGGGGGACCCCCCTGTGCAAATACTGACTTTTGGGAACGATTGCTGCTTTCTTCATAATAGAAGCCCAGCATGTGTGGGGTTCAGTATTGGGGTGAGGGGTCCCCGCCCCGTCCTGCTGCCGGTGACAGCCCATGACACGAGCACAGGGCGCTGAGATGAGGAATGGAAGGCGAGGTGATATTAATTGCGCACCTGCCCGTCTCCTCTCCCCTCTCAGTGAAGCTTCGGGGGAAATAAATTCTCCAAATCTATTTCCCTGTGATCGCTAGCAGCCGGCCAGTCCAGTAAATAAGAGTTATGACCGGCGGAGCGGCATCACTTATGAGCGGATAAAAAAAAAATGGAAGATCAACATGTCTACGCAGGAGGTATAAATCTGTTATAAATTGTGACCGGCGAGGGAGAGGCGAGGGAACGTGACGGGGTCATTCCTAATAACCGTCCTATTCCACCTGCATGCAGCCACCTCCGGGGGGGATCCTGACGTCGTTTTCTGCCTCTGTGTACATTTGTGTTACATGTTGCGGACGCAGGCGCGATATAAGACACATTCATTTGCGGCAGATGGCACACAAGGCGCTGTGTACGGCGTTTCACAAAGTGCGTCTGTGCGCATCAGACTGTGCCTTATATTTTCTCTCCCTGTGTCTGCAGCAAAATTCGCCTTTTCATTTACAAAAAAAAAGACTATTAATGGTCAGTGAGGTTCAATTCATGGGATGAGTGATTCCTGGCAGGGAGATGGGGTGTCGGCACCTCCGGGTTCTTACGTGTGACCGGGTGTCCTGCTTATGTTACACAGATCTCACACTATAGAGCGTGTGTAATATACTATACTCTATAGTGCTAGATAAAGCAGGAGCACAACATGGATCTGTGGTTATGCAATTATTAGTATGTGGGGGGTCTGTGCGTGTGTGTTACAGAGCCTGTGTGTTTTATGGGGCATTTGTGTGTGTGTGTGTGTGTATGTGTGTTAGGGAACCTGTATGTGTGTTAGGGGGCCTTTGTTTGTATGTGTGTGTGTTAGGGGACCTGTGTGTGTGTATGTGTGTTAGGAGGCCTTTGTGTGTGTGTGTGTGTGTGTGTGTGTGTGTATGTGTGTGTGTGTGTGTGTGTGTGTTTTAGGGGACCTGTATGTGGGGGGGCCTTTGTGTTTGGGTGGGGGGTGGTACTTTGTGTGTGTGTGTGTTAGGGGGCCTTTGTGTGTGTGTGTGTGTGTGTTGGGGGACCTGCTGTGTCTGTTTGGGGACCTTTGTGTGTGTGTGTGTGTGATAGGGGGCTTTTGTGTGTGTACGTTAGGGGGCCTTTGTGTGTGTGTGTCTGTTCAGGGGTCTGTGTGTTTGTTGAATGATTAGTGTGTGAGTGTCTGATTATATATTTATATAGCAATGATACTGATGATGATGGATATTGAGTGGAACTTGGGGAGCTGCTTCTGTACTGCGCTACGCACACGGTGGGCGATATATATATATTTAGGGGGCGGTTAGATTACAGGGGATGATCGTTCAGATTCCCAGTGCACCCCTCTCTAACCCCCTGCTCCAGCAGCTGCCTCTCGGAGACGCACATATCCGCTCACTAATGAGGGACGTCCTCCTGTCTTTGAAGTGTATCTGTGTTTAATGTATTATTTATATGAGAGCCGTGTAGGCTGATGGGGTGATGTGTTTTTTCGGTATATATTTATGGGGGGGGGGTGGGAGAAGCCAGACCCCCCCCCCCCCCCCCCCCCCCCATCTCTGCTTCCTTCTCTTATCCCAGTGGGAAGACCATTTTAACTCCTTCAGTAGCAGAGGGGAGTGAGGTACAGGGGGGCTCAACTCCAGTACTCAGGACCCCCTAACAGGTCAGGTTTTAAGGATATCACAGCATCAGCACAGGTGGCTCAATCTATCCCCTGCTTCAGCACAGGTGGCTCAATCAGTGGTTCAGTCTTTGACTGAGCCACTGATTGAACCACCTGTGCTGAAGCTGGGGTATCCTTAAAACCTGACCTGTTGAGGGTCTTGAGTACTGGAGTTGATCCCCCCTGGACTAGCACTGAAGGGGGAAGCGCCTCTCGTGTCCAGGGCAGAGATGAATGCTGCCATTGTCACATGAGGACCAATGGACATTCAGGCCGGTAATGCTTCCAAATGGACCTTCCTGTGGAGAGATGGGAGGGGCCGTGCCGGAGTTAACCCCTTCAGCGCCGGGAGCGCCCTCCTTGCCCTACGACTAGATAAAGCAGTGACTTGTGTTTTTGGGTATTGGGGGATTTAAACTTCCCATGCTTTTTTTTTAAATCTTGATTCCGGGTTTTTTTGTTTTTGTTTTAATATCTGCTGTCAGAGCTGATAAAAAAACAAAAAAAAACTATAAGAATTGGCGCACAGACAGCGTTTCCCCCCGTACATCGCAGGCTGTTTGTTACCGCGGCACGCAGGAATTCCTTTGCGTATTTGCATCACCGTTGGGAGGGACGCAGAGCCGCTCCCCTCCGTTTGGCAGCCTGCCGGGCAGCAGAAGGACAGGAGCGGTCATTTAAATGAAGAGTGACCGTTGTCAGCGGTGCAGAGTTACGGCTCCCGTGGCTGAGCCGGTGATTGACTTATCATCTGAACGCCTGCATGATGTGCATGTCAATATGTGGGATCCTCTGGCGCCGATCCGGGAAGCTATGTCCTGATATACTAGGATGTCATAGTATAATACATGGGGAAAGTGTGAAGCCGCTGCCATCTCCAAGCCTGAAACGGTCAACATTGGCATTGTTGGCGCCCGCGAGTCCATGCCACTCGAGGACATTACGTATTGGCCGAAGCGCCAGTGTGTTAAGCGCCCGAAGGCTCATCACCATCGTATCATGGTGACTTCTGGAATAGAGGGGACATGCTTCCAGTGACGCTAAAAAGGGACAATAATAATAACCATGATGCATTTACCAAACTTTTTATATATCGGAAACGAAAGAGGAAAATCTTATTACCGGGCCAGCCAACATGTTGCTTTAAAGGCGGCGGCATTTTTCGTCTGGTTGTGACAAGGTCAGATGCAGCTCATGCAAGGACGTGGGCATCACCGCAGTGACTGCAACAATGGCATTGTGTGCCATGTACGTGCTAAACTCGGCATGCATATAGAAGGTGTCCTAAAGCCCAACACAGTCAGCCCCGGGTGGCTGACGATGGTCCACCCGAGTCTTCAAAAGAACTGGGTGGCATGACTCCTATTGAGGAAGGCGTGCCATCCACCCGACTAACTCAACTCAGTGCCCCACTTCCTCGGGGAATCCTACAGATCCGGAGGGGTCACTGTGCGGATCAAAGGATGTCGTGGAGGGAACATCGGATCTTCATCTTCTGGCCAAACGGAACAGACTCACCCTACACATGGGCAGCAAGAACATACGTTACCGTTCCGAGGTCTGGTAAAGCAAGAGAAAGCACTCAATTACTCAACTGTAGAAAACTTCACTATTTGACTAATATATATATATATATTTGTGCATGTCATGGATTTATGACGAAATGAATACAAAGACCCTACATTAGATGAAAGCCCAGGACTGCCTGAGCCTGTCCCTGATGCCCGGGGTCCCGGGTGGAGTACTGCACCTCTCTGCTTCTCTGCTGGAGATGACTTCTCTAATTAATGACAATCTCATTCAGCTGTGATGATTGTTAGATAATTACAGCTGGAAGGGACCCAAGCCCTTGCTAGGAGTGTTTGAATTGTTCCAGCCTCACAATCAAGATATAATCGGCTCTGTAACTCCTTGTCACCGTTTTGTCTCGTCACTGTCACCCAGGCATCAGGGACTAATGAGTAGTAATTATTATTATCAGCCCTATCACTCACACGGGAAACGTGTTGTCTTTTCTCTCTCAGCCTTTTGACGTGTTGTTGAGATCTGTATCGGTAACGGGCGCTGTGACAGCTGAGTGGGGAGTCAGGGGGAGGACACTGTTAGCGCCATCTAAATAAAATAATACATCCATACATACCACGCCCTGAGCCAATCAGAGAGCCCCGTGAAAGTGGTGTGCGATACATAGTTACATAGTAGATGAGGTTGAAAAAAGACTTACGTCCATCAAGTTCAACCTATGCTAAATTTAGACAACAGATACTTGATCCTATATCTATACTTACTTATTGATCCAGAGGAAGGCAAACAAAAACCCCAGTGACACATCATCCAATGATATCTCATGAGGGGAAAAATAAATTCCTTCCCGATATTGGCAATCAGATTACTCCCTGGATCAACATCCTTCCCATATTTACTTATTCGGTATATCCCAGTATACCTTTCCTATCTAAAAATATGTCCAACCTTTTTTTGAACATATCTACTGTATCTGCCATCACAGTCTCCATGGGGAATGAATCCCGCACTGTAACTGCTCTTACTATAAAGAACCCTTTCCTTTGTTGCTGGTGAAATCTCCTTTCCTCCGACATTAAGGGATGGCCCTGTGTCCTTTGTACTGCCCGTGGGATGAATAGTTCTTTTGAAAGCTCCTTGTACTGTATATAGTTATCATATCCCGTCTCTTTTCTAATGTAAATACATGTAATTTAGCTAGCCTCTCCTCATAAATCAGATGAGCGAAACATCGGAATGTGAAGCAATAGGTAGCGTTGCGGATTTTATTAATTAAAGCTGCAGTTCCCCTAAAAGCAGCAATACTACATTACCTCTTTTTTCTCCTTTTTTTCCGTATTTGTATGTGTAAAGCCTGTGACATTGTACAATTATACATTCTTACCTAAGCTGGCAATTCTGTTTTAAATCTGGCAAAATCCTGCTTGTGTGCCTAACGTAATGGCCGCCTTACAGGTTCAACCAATCCTTCAGTCAGTGTAACTCAGCAGCTACAATGTATCCTTATATTACTACGGTAACACCTATTACAGTTTGCAGCTCAAACTGCTGGGAACATTGGCAACAAATGATCACCAACAGGGAAGTGTTGCAAAGATCTTGCATTGCTGGGGAGTTGGGCTAAAACCTGCTATAGAAATCACAGGATGCTTTAAAACTCATTAAAAATGGCATTAAGAGTGGATTAATTAAAAAAACAGTCACTATTATCTAATACCACAGAACTGATTTTATTTAAAAAAACAAAAAACCCATAAGATTTCACATGTTTTGCTGCTTGACTGTGTTTTATTTGGTTTTTAAGATTTCACCCCCATGTTGTAGAATAGGGGGTCTGTTTGTACCTCTCTAATTTTTTCCTGTTTTTTTCCCTCCCTCGGTATTGATAAGAAAATAGCCAGAACCCTTAAATTAATGCAGCTGCTCTGCCCTCTTATCAGTGACATCAGCGGACGTCAAGGAACCTTACCTGAGAAGATTAAGATAAGACAACTTCCCTGATGTAAGCCTCTTTGAAGTTTGCATGGGAAGCAGCTCTGTGCTGCTAGCTGAGTGGAGCAAGTGATAATAAACCCCAGTATTTGCCACGTGGACAAGCCCTGGCGCTGGGGCTTTGTAAATAGAAATTAATAAAAGTAAGGTCGGTTAATCTGCTTTAAAGGGCATTACAGGAGCGCCCTTTCAAGATGTTATTTTTGGGGGACACTGCACCTCTATTGTCACAATGATATACTGTCCCACCCAGCGTGACACGTGATAAAAGTGGGTGACTAGGTAGCACTGGGCATGGATAAATGAACGTGGTGACGCAGGCACGGCCCCAGCGCTGCTTACTTGGCATCAAAGCGCACGTCCTTTTGACCCCGAACGCTGCATATAAAGATCCGGCGCTGTCGTGCCGCGGTCGTTGCTGCAGCAAACTCACTCTCCGCCTTTAGTACGAAAACCCGTCAATAAGGAGAGGGAGAATCGCTTCAAACCGCCACCTCATTCCCAGCCCAGCGCCGGAGCAGCTCAATACAAAGGGATGGGACAAACACCTTCTCCAGCTCAGGGGAGCCGCTCTATAGCATATTGTATTAGGGACAGTGCCTATTTCACTCTTTCTCTCCCTTCCTCTCTCATCCTCCCTCTCTCCCCTTCCCTTTCTCTCTGTCTCCCTCTCTCCCCCTCTCTCTGCCTCCCTCTCTCCCCCCCTTTCTGCCTCCCTCTATCCCCCTGCCTCCCTCTCTCCCCCCTTTCTGCCTCCCTCTATCCCCCTCCCTCTCTCTCAGCCTCCTTCTCTCCCCCCTTTCTGCCTCCCTCTGTCCCCCTCCCTCTCACCCTCTCTGCCTCCCTCCATTTCACTCTGCCTCCCTCTTTCCCCCTCCCTCACTGCCACCCTCTCTCTGCCTCCTTCTCACCCACCCCTCTCTCTGGCTCCCTCACCCCCTTCTCTCTGTTTCCCCTTCTCTCTCTCCACCCCCCTCTCTCACCTTCTCTCTCTGTCCACACACACACTCTCTCCCCTTTTCTCCTTCTCCCTCCTCCTCTCTCTCTCTCTCTCTCTCTCTCCCTCTCTCCCTCTTCTCCTTCTCCTTCTTCTCCTTCTCTCTCCCTCCACCCCTCTCTCTCTCATCTGGTAGGTGGGTTTTTGACCCCTCTTGCTTGAACTTAAAGGTTTAACCCCCTACGTGCCGCAGAAACCTGTAGCTCCGCCCTTTGCGCCAGTTCTCTGTGGCAGGGCGGGATGTACGCGGTCGGAGACACGGGTGCAATGCCGGCTCCCTGTGCGGGAAGTAACAGTTTGTTCTGTGATAAGTTGCTGAGCAGTTTGTCCGCAGCGAGGAATCCCAGCGCAGCGACGAGCCGTCGGCATCCATTTGTCCTCACGCCTGACAGCTCATTTTACTACAACTGCACATGTTAACCCCTTCCCTGCCCGAGAAAGCAAGGCATTGCGGTGCGTTATTATATTGTGTATTAGGAGGAGGTGACAGGTATGTGTCCCCGATGTCTGTGTGTTAGGAGGAGGTGACAGGTATGTGTCCCTGTGTATTAGGAGGAGGTGAGAGGTATGTGTCCCCGATGTCTGTGTGTTAGGAGGAAGTGACAGGTATGTGTCCCTGTGTATTAGGAGGAGGTGACAGGTATGTGTCCCTGTGTATTAGGAGGTGAGAGGTATGTGTCCCCGATGTCTGTGTATTAGGAGGAGGTGACAGGTATGTGTCCCTGATGTCTGTCTATTAAAATGAGGTGAGAGGTATGTGGCCCTGATGCCTGTGTATTAGGAGGAGGCAAGAGGTATGTGTCCCTGATACCTGTGTGTTAGGAGGAGGTGAGGTATGTGTCCCTGATACCTGTGTATTTGGAGGAGGTGAGAGCTATGTGTCCCTGATACCTGTGTATTAGGAGGGGGTGAGAGGTATGTGTCCCTGTGTAGTAGGATGGGGTGAGAGGTATGTGTCCCTGTGCATTAGGAGGTGAGAGATATGTGTCCCTGATAACTGTATATTAGGAGGGGGTGAGAGTTATGTGTCCCTGTGTATTAGGAGGGGGTGAGAGGTGTGTGTCCCTGTGTATTAGGAGGGGGTGAGAGGTATGTGTCCCTGTGTATTAGGCATAGGAGGTGAGATGTATGGTGTCCTCCATATAACTGTTATTAAGAGTGAGGAGGTGATGAGCTATGTGTCCACACGTGTCTAGGAGGGGGTGATGGTATGTGTCCCTGTTATTAGATGGGGTAGAGGTATGTGTCCCTGTACTTAGGAGGGGGTGAGAGTGTGTGTCCCTGTGTATTAGGAGGGGGTGAGAGTTATGTGTCCCGTTTGTATTAGGAGGGGGTGAGAGGTAGGTCCTGGTGTAGGATGGGTGAGAGGTTGTGTCCCTGTGCATTGGAGGTGAAGATAGTGTCCCTGTACGTATATTAGGAGGGGGTGTAGAGTTTATGTGTCCCTGTGTATTAGGAGGGGGTGTAGAGTGGTGTCCTGTGTAGGGTTATGTGGGTCCTGTGCAATTGGAGGTGAGAGTATGTGTCCCTGTGTTTCAGGAGGGGGTGAGAGGTATGTGTCCCTGTTGTATTCGGGGTAGGATGTTGAGCTGTATTATGTGTCCCGATGTCCTGTGTATTAGGAGGGTATGTGTGCAGTCCCTCTCTGTCACAGTGTCGCCGTCCCAATCTTCTCGATTTCTCCCTTCTGACGGTTGACAGTGACAAGACTCAAGGAGTCAGGAGTCTGCAGCAAGTCATTTTGTACGACATAATCATCTTCGCGCCGTGGTGTCGGTGAGGGGACAGGAGGCGTACGCACTGCCCGCGCCCACTCACCTCGCATACTCAAGCCGCAGCGCGTCTGGGTATTTTTGGAAAGTACCGCTAACCTGTGTTGTCCCCGAGTAACGCAGATGCGGGGAACGGGCTTGGGCTTGTGATAATTAACCCCTCGTGCGAATCTCAGACTCAGGCGTCTGCGTGTGTAATATCAGATGCGCGCGGTTATACACGTGCTAAATAACTAGTCCCTGCTTGCAGCGTAAGGCTTTTGTTTCTGGGCAGGATGAGGTGGTCCCCAGGTGCGGGCTGACCCTGTCCTGTTGCCGGCCACGTTCCCGGAAACTAATAATAATTTTAATAACCTAGGAATGCTGGAAACGCTCGGTGAGTGACAGGGCTTCCTCCGAGATCCCCGTCCCTCCCCCGGCAAGAGGAGCGGAGAAACGCACACCGCGTATTATTATTATTATTATTAAGGATGGGCAGCTCGCGGGTTTCAAATCCCAACTCTCCCACTCTCGATTAACTTTCCAATCCGAGCAAACTTTGAGACCACCCCCCTCCCCCCCCCCTCCCCCCCCCCCCCCACCGGCGCTACTACCCTAGGAGCCAAGTTTGAGTGGGGGGAACGTTGGCAATAAATAACATAATAAAGTTTGCGTTTGCTCGGAAGAGTTCACCCCTCACTGTGGGAAGGGAACCGACAGATCCCATCCACATCACCAGTAGGGAACCTTGGTACTGAAAATAGTGGGATACCCAAGTACCCCTTGTGCAAATCACGTTCATCTCCCTGTGCCCTGGGTACTACACATTAGATTGTAAGTCTCCTTTGAGCAACCTCCACTTTTCAGGAATTCTCCTCTTTATTTGTAATGAATGGGCCATATTGTATATATCATGAATAAGATTCTTTACTAGTACCCGTAACAATGCGTACAATAGTGTGTCGTGTAAAAAATGACCACTTCATATATATCATACTACGTTGGGCTGACGCCTGAAGGGTTGGGTTACCATCCTCTCTCCCTGGCTGCAGACCTCCATGCGCAAAGGATCCCCCCTTACCCCCGAGTCCACATGAGGCGAGGCCAACAGCTCCCATCGGTGTGGGTGAGGTGGAGGAGACCAGGCTTCATTACCGGCAAGATCGTGAACTACACGGTGCGATGCGGACCCTGGGGGCCAAGAACGCGTCGCTGGTCACCTACCACAAGCAGGTAACCCGAGGACCCCACTGCTTGTGCATGAGGAACCTGAGGAGTAGGATCCTTTCTACATTGTTTAACGGATAGCTTTGTCTTGGCAACTCCTAGTCTCCCTAGTAGGAAACCGGACTGTATAGATGAATTGAGCCAGCTTTCTCTATTGTGCTTCCGATTATATGTGAGGCCCCTGGTACGTATATGAATTAGCGCTGGGAAGATATTTGTCTCTCCTCAGCACCTCGGAATATCCTGATCAGCGGCCTGAGACCTTATACCAAGTACAAGTTTGCCCTTCAGTCCAGCGGAGTTGGGATTGACGGACCCTTAGTAGCACAGGGAGAAGATACCCTGCGACGTGAGTAAGAGAGATTCATTGGACAACAGCAGCTTCTTCACGTGTCCCCCTGCGATGGGAGGGACGGGCTTCATGGATCATGGGTGCCTGTGTCACTTTCCCTATCTGTCCCTGTGCTCCTTCTCTCCATCTTACCTCTTGCTCTCTCTCCTCCAGGACCCTCCTCCCCTCCTGCTGACCTGTTGCTGCACCCCGTGTCCCAGTTTTTGGTTCAGGTGCACTGGCGCCCCCTGTTTGAGTCGAACGGCATATTGTGCAGTACCTGATTCTGTACAGAGCGCAAACAGGAGCCACCCTGATGAGATGTGGGACACTGTTGACCAGGGAAGGTGAGAGATACAGAGCAACATTAGCATTTATATCTACAGGGGGCAGGAGAGAGCAGAGACAAAAGCGCGAGGCAAACTGCAGGCCTCCCTCGCACTGCCAAGGGCAGATTGCCACACACACAACATTCTAGATAACCTCTCTGTCCCAGTATAGCACACGCTGCTCCTCTGTCACATTATAGCACACGCTGCTCCTCTCTGTCCCAGTATAGCACACGCTGCTCCTCTGTCACAGTATAGCACACGCTGCTCCTCTCTGTCACACTATAGCACACGCTGCTCCTCTCTGTCACATTATAGCACACGCTGCTCCTCTGTCACACTATAGCACACGCTGCTCCTCTGTCACATTATAGCACACACTGCTCCTCTCTGTCACAGTATAGCACACGCTGCTCCTCTCTGTCACATTATAGCACACGCTGCTCCTCTGTCACATTATAGCACACGCTGCTCCTCTCTGACACAGTATAGCACACGCTGCTCCTCTCTGTCACACTATAGCACACGCTGCTCCTCTGTCACATTAAAGCACACGCTGCTCCTCTGTCACATTATAGCACACGCTGCTCCTCTCTGTCACATTATAGCACACGCTGCTCCTCTCTGTCACATTATAGCACACGCTGCTCCTCTGTCACATTATAACACACGCTCCTCCTCTCTGTCACAGTATAGCACACGCTGCTCCTGTCACATTATAGCACACGCTGCTCCTCTCTGTCACATTATAGCACACGCTGCGCCTCTCTGTCACATTATAGCACACACTGCTTCTCTCTGTCACAGTATAGCACACGCTGCTTCTCTCTGTCACACTATAGCACACGCTGCTCCTCTCTGTCACAGTATAGCACACGCTGCTCCTCTCTGTCACAGTATAGCACACGCTGCTCCTCTGTCACATTATAGCACACGCTGCTCCTCTCTGTCACAGTATAGCACATGCTGCTGCTCTCTGTCACATTATAGCACACGCTGCGCCTCTCTGTCACAGTATAGCACACGCTGCTCCTCTCTGTCACATTATAGCACACGCTGCTCCTCTGTCACATTATAGCACACGCTGCTTCTCTGTCACATTATAGCACATGCTGCTCCTCTCTGTCACACTATAGCACACGCTGCTCCTCTCTGTCACATTATAGCACACGCTGCTCCTCTCTGTCACACTATAGCACACGCTGCTCCTCTCTGTCACACTATAGCACACGCTGCTCCTCTGTCACATTATAGCACACGCTGCTCCTCTCTGTCACATTATAGCACACGCTGCTCCTCTCTGTCACACTATAGCACACGCTGCTCCTCTCTGTCACATTCTCCATACTCTTGGTATTCGGAACAAAGCTCTATCCTGGATCTCATCCTACCTCTCCCATCGTACTTTCAGTGTCTCTTCTGCTAACACCTCCTCCTCCTCTATTGATCTCTCTGTGGGGGTACCCCAGGGCTCTGTCCTGGGACCTCTTCTCTTTTCTCTGTACACACTCTCTCTAGGTGACCTAATAACATCTTTTGGGTTTAAATATCACCTCTATGCTGACGACACACAAATATACTTTTCAACACCCGACCTTACACCTGCTATACAGACCAAAGTTTCTGAATGTCTCTCTGGAATATCATCCTGGATGGCCCTCCGCCGCCTTAAACTCAACATGGCTAAAACAGAGCTCCTCATACTTCCTCCCAAACCTGGCCCTACTACCTCCTTCCACATTACTGTTGGAACTACGATCATTCACCCAGTAGCCCAAGCACGCTGCCTAGGGGTCACACTCGACTCCTCTCTACCATTCGCCCTCACATTCAAAACATTTCTAAAACTTGTCGCTTTTTCCTCCGCAATATAACAAAGATACGCCCTTTCCTCTGTTGCTCGACTGCTAAAACTCTGACTCAGGCCCTCATTCTCTCCCGTCTTGATTACTGTAACCTCCTGCTGTCTGGCCTTCCTGCCTCTCACCTGTCTCCCCTACAATCTATCCTAAATGCTGCTGCCAGAATCACTCTACTCTTTCCTAGATCTGTCTCAGCATCTCCCCTCCTGAAATCCCTCTCCTGGCTTCCGATCAAATCCCGCATCTCACACTCCATTCTTCTCCTCACTTTTAAAGCTTTACAGTCTTCTGCCCCTCCTTACATCTCAGCCCTAATTTCTCGCTATGCACCATCCCGACTCTTGCGTTCTGCTCAAGGATGTCTTCTTTCTACCCCCTTTTTATCTAAAGCCCTCTCCCGCCTTAAACCTTTTTCACTGACTGCCCCGCACCTCTGGAATGCCCTTCCCCTCAGTACCCAACTTGCACCCTCTCTATCCACCTTTAAGACCCACCTTAAGACACACTTGCTTAAAGAAGCATACGAATAGCACTGTGAACATTCTGAACACATGATACATAAAGCTTGGCCCCCTGCAGACACACTTACCAGAACTCCCTCCTACTGTCTCTGTACGTTCTCCCTACCTACCAATTAGATTGTAAGCTCCTCGGGGCAGGGACTCCTCTTCCTTAATGTTATGTTTATGTCTAAAGCACTTATTCCCATGATCTGTTATTTATATTATCTGTTATTTATTCGATTACCACATGTATTACTACTGTGAAGCGCTATGTACATTAATGGCGCTATATAAATAAAGACATACAATACAATACAATTATAGCACATGCTGCTCCTCTCTGTCACACTATACCACACGCTGCTCCTCTGTCACATTATAGCACACGCTGCTCCTCTCTGTCACACTATAGCACACGCTGCTCCTCTCTGTCACATTATAGCACACACTGCTCCTCTGTCACATTATAGCACACGCTGCTCCTCTCTGTCACAGTATAGCACACGTGCTCCTCTCTGTCACATTATTGCACACGCTGCTCCTCTCTGTCACATTATAGCACACGCTGCTCCTCTCTGACACATTATAGCACACGCTGCTCCTCTGTCACATTATTGCACTTTACTTTAATACACCAGAGGGATCATGCAATGTTCGCAGTCATGTCACGGAGACCAGTGTCCCACAGCGATGGGGCGCCTGCATGTGCGGTGACAGTGACTTTGGGACCTTTTATTTACGTCACAGGGAATGTTTTCAGCACAGAGGTGCACGGACTGCAGAGCAGCACCAAATATTACTTCAAGATGGGAGCGAAGACATCTTCAGGCTGGGGACCCTACACTGATGTGATGGAGGTGCACACCTTACCTCCGAGACCCCCAGGTACAGACTGTCACGGTAGAGCAGGTGTTTTAACACATTTATATTTAAGGGATCAATCACAAGGCAAAACAAGGCAGTGAAATAAATGGAGGTTTATTTGGATAAGACCTTGGAAACACACAGAAATACAAAATACAGAGTCTATACACACTTACTGGGGACAGAGGGTTGAGATCTAGCCCTTTCCTAGTTGCAGGGCACCTGCTTCAGCAAAAGACGTTATTAACCTGTCTGCTCCGGTTGCTTCCAGCCTGCTGGCTGGGCCTCTCCATGGTTTTCTGGGGTGTAGTGAATAGCTCTTTTCACCCAGAAGCACATTTGAGAAGCCTGCCAGCAGCTGCTTGTTTTCTTCAAATCTCCAACAGAAAAGAGAATTATCTGCTACACTGCTCTCCCTTATATAGGGTTTGATGCCTATCTAATACACTGAGGGGGCTGGCAGCCAATTAGAGCATGGATTGTGGTTGTGCATTCAATGATAGGAGGGGGAAGTTCAAAACTTTCCAATGGAAATCGTGCCTATGAGTTTGACATCCAGCAACCGTTCCTGGCCAGCCCCATACCCACTGGGTTCCTGGCACCCCATGGTCTACGTGAAACAAAGGCTTTTTACTCCAGATATCCTGTTCACAGCCCTTCCCCCTCACCGTGTGCAACAAACCTGCATTTTTTTTTGCTGTGCTAATCTACCTCTAACTGCCTTTTGTCACCAAACTGTTTTTTTCCTCACAGGAGAAACACACAAGGAATTGTAGTTTTAAAACACAGCAACAATGAAACTTGATCCCTAGAGCTAGCACTCTACAATTTGGACCTAAAACGTGGGGTCTTTGAACTGGGCTCTAAAACCTGTTCTAGGACACCAGCCCGTACACCTAATACAGTAACAGTAACATTTGATCCCTAGAGCTGACACTCTAAAACTGGGATCTGCGAGTGGGGGTTCTAAAACCTGCGTTAGCATACAAGCCTCTTAGACCCAGTTCTAATACCTTGCTGGCAGGCAATACAGGTTAACCCTGTTTGCCCCCAAATATCCCCCGCATGTTCCAGAAGTCTGCCCTGCAGCTATTTCCCATAGGGGGCCATCCATACAAGACAACCCACTTATAAGCTTGCTCAGGCAGCTGCGGGCCCATGAGTCCAAGGGAATACAGCATAGAATGCATTAACTGGCCCACTGGGCTTACATAGTTAACCCCACACACACGGTTCCTAGCTTATAACCCTATGGGGGACAGTATAAGTGGAACAGAATTACAGGGCAACACGGTATGGTACAATATTAGACCCAAGAGCTGACACTCTCAGCCCTTGCCATACGGTTTCAGGGGCAGCGAGCCGGGCTCCACCTTTATTAATGAAGGCTGGCTACCCCCTACACATAGAATTTGATGACAGATTAGAACCACTTGGCCCCCCTTGTCTCCCCATAACCTTGTACCCTCGACCCCCGACCTCCACCCCACAGAACCTCACTGACCTCTCCCATGTGGAGTCGCAATAGTGGAAGGGGGCAGTGTCTCAGGGCATCACATTTAAAGGGACTCTCTGGCCGCCCAGCTAAGGGATAACAATATAGCCAAGCGCGGGGACAGTGGAAGGGTGTGGGTATTAACCCTTAAACCAGCACAGGGCCTGGGGCACAGTGCAAATACATTTATATCTAGAAAACACCAGCCAATGTGTTGCATGCTGTGTTGTCTGGCAATGATGGGGTTAACTTGGGCTTGCGTGATTATGGCCACATTTAATTTTTGATAATACGGGACGCCGAAATGACGCCATTATTATTATTATGAGGGATGAATGCTTGGAGCTGAACGGTATCTCCCGCGTGACCGCTACATCCTTTGCTTTTTATCCTCTCTGTGCTTGGCCGGGCGAGGAAAGACGCGCGCTGATCTAACACGTAGCGGTGGGAGAAGTAACGCCTGCAGGGGCGGGCATCGTTGTAATATGAGATGACCAGGCAGTGCCCTAACTTTATTATTTTAATCATTTTGTAAGGCGACATCTATCGGAAAAGGGAACTATTACACTCACATAGAAACCTATAACGTTCTTATGGCTGATTTCATTCGTCATTTTACGTTCAGACATTTCACGTCAAGGCGAGAAAATACGGGACAGTGATGCATCCTGACAGACCTTCCCGGGACAAGTCAATGAAATAAGGGGCAGTCCCACTGATTTGCTGCGTTCACGGTTCCGCGTTAGTGGCTGCAGAGATACGTGGCCTTTTTTTTAGCTGTGGACGGCTTAACAGGGATTTTGCTGTCCAAAAAAAACAGTACCACTACTATTTTAACGGTGTAGGACATTCGGTCGTGGCTGCTTAGCCGTCACTCACCTCGCCGCAGCGACATTGCTGCGCCGGTCGCTTCGCCGCCAAAGTAAGCCCCTAACCTTAATCTAAACCCCCCCCCCTAATATTAATATTACCCCTTAACTTAAAAACCTTAACCCCTTACCCTAACGACCCTCACCCTAAAAAACTTAATCCCTTACCCTTACCCCTTACCCTTATCCTAATTCTCTACCCTAAAAAACTAACCCCTTACCCTACAACCCCTTACCCTAACCGCTTACACTACAACTTCTTACCCTAAAACCCCTATCCTTAACCCCCTACCCTAAATGCTAAAACCCCTTAATGTACTTACCTTATTGGCGAAACGGCCGGCGGCTGAGCGTCCAGCGACGGCACTGAAGGGTCTGACGGCAACCAAACACCGGCGCCGACATGATCGCGGCAAAACAGGCGTGACCATATATCCGATTCTGTGTTTACGGTGACCAGAGGGACTGTCGCCCCATCCCATGTCCCCTACAGATGTCCTGGATATGAACTCCGTGACCGGCATCATCGTGGGCGTCTGCTTGTGTCTCCTGTGCCTATTGCTGTGTATGTGTGCCAGTATCCAGCACGGCAAACAGAGGTAGGTACACACAGGGTGGGGGGGAGGGGGGCGGGTTCCTATCCCCTGTATTTATTTCTAGATAAACTGTACAATTTTGTTACGCCGCGCGTTCCGCATTCTGTGACCGTGTTTGTTAACAATATAGTCAAGTCTTCATTTTGGGGCTGGAAGGGGAATACCGATGGGAACAGGAGATTCAAATAGTAATGTTGGGGGTAGAATAGAGTCTGGCGCGGGACAACTCCTGTCCTCAAGGGCCACCAACATTTCAGGTTTTCAGGATATCACTGCTTCAGCACAGGTGGTTCAATTTGAGCCACCTGTGCTGACACAAGGACTGATTGAGCCACCTGTGCTGAAGCAGGGACTGTTTGAGCCACCTGCGCTGGAGATGGGATATCCTGAAAACCTGACCTGTTGGTGGCCCTTGAGGACTGGAGTTGCCCCCCGGCACTATAGAATAGTGCTGCAGACTAGAGCAGTACTGATCCTGGCTATGTTTAATGCACACAGTATCAATTAATATGAATCAGTCACTTAACCCCTTTGATGCTGGAGGGGCAGCATCGGTGGCAGCAATGAAGAAAACGCAGAGAGTATTTTTTAATGTAACTGTTTTTTTTAGTTAGTCACAGGATAAAACACTTTAATCATGATTTGTTTTCCATCTGCCTGGCGCGCATTTTTGATCACATGACCTGTTTCCTGCACAGAGACGTGGGATCAGATCTGGGGTCTCGTTCCAGCAGGGGCCCCTTGTCCTATCAGAGGACAAGGCAGGGGTCCTGCTCACAGAGCCACTGCCAGGACTCCCACGAGCTGGAGACCCTCATGCCCCCCTGCCAGGAGGATACCCCCACTCTGCCAGTGCCTGAGGTCACTGAGCTAATTGGTGGACATGGCCTGGTCCCCGTGCCCCAACCAGAGGACAAGAACCAGCTGAAGATGAAGGTCTGTGCTCATACAACGCGTCACCGTCTCATACAACGTGTCACCGTCTCATACAACGTGTCACGTCTCATACGTGTCACCATCTCATACAACGTGTCACGTCTCATACAACGTGTCACCATCTCATACAACATGTCACCGTCTCATACAACGTGTCACGTCTCATACAACGTGTCACTATCTCATACAACGTGTCACCGTCTCATATAACGTGTCACCATCTCATACAACGTGTCACGTCTCATACAACGTGTCACGTCTCATACAACGTGTCACCGTCTCATACAACATGTCACTGTCTCATACAACATGTCCCATCTCATACAACGTGTCACGTCTCATACAACATGTCATCATCTCATGCAACGTGTCACCATCTCATACAACGTGTCACGTCTCATACAACGTGTCACCATCTCATACAACGTGTCACGTCTCATACAACATGTCCCATCTCATATAACGTGTCACGTCTCTTACAACGTGTCACGTCTCATACAACGTATCACGTCTCATACAACGTATCACGTCTCATACAACATGTCCCATCTCATACAATGTGTCACCATCTCATACAACGTGTCACCTTCTCATGCAACGTGTCACGCCTCATATGTGTCACCATCTCATACAATGTGTCACGCCTCATACAATGTGTCACATCTCATATAATGTGTCACCTTCTCATACAACGTGTCACTGTCTCATATAACTTGTCACTGTCTCCTGCAATGTGTCACCATCTCATACAATATGTCACCTTATCTGTGTCCCATTCTCTCCATATTCTGTGACCTGCAGCCCTCCTGGAATGGATCTATCACCCAGAACTGGGCCAATCACATCACCAGCTACACAGAGACTATCACCGGAGACTCTGCCCCTGCAGCTAACGGCTCCGCAAACCCTCTACCCTCCACAGGACTGAGGATGACCTTGTATGACCTT
This sequence comes from Ascaphus truei, assembly GCA_036426205.1. NCBI lineage: Eukaryota > Metazoa > Chordata > Amphibia > Anura > Ascaphidae > Ascaphus > Ascaphus truei. The sequence goes on from CM071583.1 coordinate 13,862,377, forward strand.
TCCTATGAGCCCATAAAGGTGAGGGGGGTCCAGCCTGTGAGGTTGTGGTGTAAAAATTAAAGTAATCAGAGGGTAACCCTAAGGCTGACATTTACCAAGACACATGATATTGCACCCGAATCCGACGTTAACTGTCATTAACATGAGTGGTACTTAATGGCGGATCGAGGTGGGATACTGCGGATTGAGGTGGGAAACTGCCTATCGAGGTGGGATACTGCGGATCGAGGTGGGATACTGCGGATCGAGGTGGGATACTGCGGATTGAGGTGGGATACTGCAGATCGAGGTGGGATACTGCGGATTGAGGTGGGATACTGCAGATCGAGGTGGGAAGGATACTGCGGACTGAGCTGGGAGGGATACTGCGGATCGAAGTGGGATACTGTAGATCGAGGTGGGAGGGATACTGCGGATCGAGGTGGGATACTGCGGATTGAGGTGGGATACTGCGGATCGAGGTGGGATACTGCGGATCGAGGTGGGATACTGTGGATTGAGGTGGGATACTGCGGATTGAGGTGGGATACTGCGGATCGAGGTGGGATACTGCTGACTAGGTGGATACTTTGGATCGAGGGTGGTATACTGCGGAGTGAGGTGGGATACTGCAGATCGGGTGGAGGTATAACTGCGGATCGAGGTGGGATACTGCGGATTGAGGTGGGATACTGCGGATCGAGGTGGGATACTGCAGATTGAGGTGGGATACTGCACATTGCGGCATTGTGAATCCTGGCTTAAGAATCCTCCAAAAAGTTAATTTATTACCAGGGGTCCGTTTCACTGAGGCAAAAATACATTTTTGCTATTAAATTCAGTTATTTTCATCCTGTGTCCGTATATTAAAATACTTTGCCCCTAAGTGACATCCAATGGGGAATTGGGTAGAGCGTAGGCCAGGGGTGACCAACTCCAGTCCTCAACAGCCACCAACAGGTCAGGTTTTCTGGATATCCCTGCTTCAGCACAGGTGGTGCAGTCAAAGACTGAGCCACTTGTGCTGAAGCAGTGATATCCTGAAACCCTGACCTGTTGGGAGCCCGTGAGGACTGGAGTTGGCCACCCCTGAAGTAGGTGATAGGGAGGAGTTACAATAAGCAACGTAACCCAAATTTAGGAGCTACAGGTATCATATAGAGTGCCTACATTTTAACCCCTTATGCGCCGTATAGAGGACATGCATCCCAGGCTATTGGTTATAGTCGTGTTTTGTTTCCTCTTTCCAGTGGAAGAAATACAAAAGACACAGTATACAGTAGGTAGTGTAGGTGCCTGCTGGTAGGGTTACCGTGGCATGGTTGCAGCTTGACATGTTTTGGCCAAAGGATTGAACTAAATGACCCGTACTTCTGAGGAACATATAGAAAAAACATATAGTAACGTACTAAATAAACTGTCTTACTGGACGTGTGCAGCAGGACGTCACTGAGGTCTAGTGGTCATTGGATGTGTGTCGGGGCGTCTTTGTTTATTGTTATATGCTTGAGGTCACATTCCCAGTTGCTCTCCAACTGACAAACACACACATATATATATATATATATATATATATATATATATATAAAACAGGACAGGCACTCCGAGATCCAAAGGTGGCATTTATTCCTCAACGTTTCGGTTCCCAACGGAGCCTTTATCGAGAGCATGTTGGGAGCCGAAACGTTGAGGAATAAATTTCACTTTGGATCTGGGAGTGCCTGTCCTGTTTTCTGATATCACATGTGCTGCGTTGCTGTCACCTGGACGGTCTGCACCCTATGTAACACCTTAATCTACACATATGCGAGTGTCTGGTTTTCTGGACTGATATATATGTATATATAATATTGTGGGTTTGGGTTTTGAGCTCACTAAGATTGTGTTTGTCTAGTTAACATTTTCCTGCAGTACATAATGGGTCTTATTTACTTAGAAGTGCTGATCCGTATGGCACCTTCCAGCACCGCTTAGTAACTCTGGCCCGTTAAGGGAATAGCGGTGCGGTGTTCTCCGGCATGGAGGAGGTGTCATGGAATCGCATTCCTTAATAAACATTGGCCTATATCTCCTGGCAGAGACGTGCTAAATAAATGCCCCCCGCAGGAATATTATCCAGCTCCTGCCCTTTGGGAAAGGGTGATACTACCCAGGTGATGCCCCATGCTGGGGCAGGAAGGCGTCCACTCTGACCCGTCTCTCTCCTCTCTCTCTCCCATGTCTCTCTCTCTCTCCTCTCTCTCCCGTCTCTCTCTCTCCTCTCTCCCCGTCTCTCTCTCGTCTCTCCCCCGTCTCTCTCCCGTCTCTCTCCCGTCTCTCTCCCGTCTCTCCCCCGTCTCTCCCCCGTCTGGGGGGGGGGGATCTGTTTTTACATCGGAGAGAGGAATCTCGTCATGTCGCGATGTGCTGCAGTCTTACTGACGTTGCCTTGTGAGGTCAGATCTGAACTCGCCAAACACGATGCCTTCTTAAGCTGTTCCTGAGGAAGCCCGGAAATAATAATGACAGCTCACGTATCCGCCCTCAGCACTGACCGCTCGCTCTGAAGAGCTTACAATCTGTTCTTTGGCACCTGATGCAAATGGAGCTTTCACTGTGTTCTCCTACTTCAAAGACCAGCGTCTCCGGATTTCGTTACCGGTCAGGCTCTGCGCTGATCCACTTGGTAACATTCCGAGGCCGCGTTCTCAAAGGGCGCAGCAAAGCCGGACCGTCTCATATCACGTCACCGCCCTGCTCGCTGCCTGAGGCGCCGGCAACGTATTACTGCGCAACCCCAGTGCATTCTGGTCCTCCCAGACCTCTAGGATATTATCTTGATGGCAACCCCGACTCCTGCAGTGACACAAGGACTAACTCGGAGTTCAAGGGCTGATAGAAACAAATCGTTATCCTCCTATGTCATTGCCGTCTGAAACCGAATATGAGCTACATTATGATGTCATCAGCTGGCACGGTTCCTGCCTTCCCATTGGTCACTCCCCTCTCCCCCCCCCCCCCCCCGCTGCGGCCTGGCACGTCACGCATGGAAAAACACTTCTAGGACAATGTCCCTCTCGCTATGCACTCTGTGAGTGCCCTCTCACCACCTCTAGGACTCTTCTAACCTCTAGGTCGTCAATGTCACCTGGTTTTTATTGAGGTGTCCAAGGGTGTGTATGTCACGGTGTTTACCCTCCCTCAAATGCCCCAGCAATGAAAGTGTTAATTGATTTGTGTGTGCATCATTCCGTTTAACCCCTCCGCTGCTTCAGTGCTCTGCAAGCCAATCCGGCAGCAAAGCGTTTAAGGTTTCGCAGAACGTGGAAGCTTCCTCCGGTGGGAGAAGAGGATTCCTGTGTAGTAAGTTACTGCCACCTCGGGGACCCTGTAAATGAAATACCAGAGGAAGATGCAACCAGGTTACCTCATTATAAATCTGTGCCACCATGCGTGTGCTTCACATGGAAACGTCGGCAGAACTCCCCACCCCCCCCCCTGAAATATGGAGGAATGGAACATTCTAAGAGGAGGGGTTCAGTGTGTATCCGTGACGACAGCCTGAGCCAACCACAGAGCTCCGTTTCTGAAAGTGACGCCTTTTTATGCCATATATGTGGGAGCTTTGCTGAACGGAGCGTTCTGAGTGGTCAGGGCCCTGGCTCATACTGTGAAAAGTCCAGGGGCGGCCAACTCCAGTCCTCAAGGGCCATCAACAGGCCAAGTATTGGGGATATCCCTGCTTCGGAATTGCTGAGCCATTAATTGAGCAACCTGTGCTGAAGCAGGGATATCCTGAAAATGTTGGGGGGCCCTTGAGGACTGGAGTTGGCCACTCCCGGTGTAAGTGAAGCAGTGTTCATAGCTCAGGTCTCGTTTTAAAACCTTCCTTGTTGTGCAAACCGTTCCCCCCAGTAATTTAAAGGGATTTACAGCACAGAATGTCCCAATCGCCATGGGAACACACATTGGACCACCCAAAACCCACCCACTCAACTCACCCACCCACGATAAAATACTGGTGGGATGTTTTCATGTAATCAAATTTGACACATTTTTGCACGTCCCTCTCTTCCCCCCCATATATAAAACCCCTTCTCTGTCGGAGGGGCCTGCGCAGCAATCAGAACATTGCGGGGTTAACACATGCTCCGTTATAAGTACACTGGCAGTGAAGGGGTTATTTATCCGGCAGCCAAACTTTCCTCTCTTATAAGAGGTAACCAGAGCCATGTTATAGCGGGGGCCCTACTAATCTGCGGTGGCCCTACTAATCTGCAGGGGCCCTACTAATCTGCAGGGGCCGGTTAGCACGACAGAATAAATCTTAGAAAGATTTAAGCGGAGCCATAAAAAAGAGTGTTTTATCAATGGGATCTCGTGGATTGCACCTTTCAGCCATGAACTACTGGAGAGGCCTGTAATGCAGGGGTGGCCAACTCAATTCCTCAAGGGCCACCAACAGGTCGGGTTTTCGGGCTATCCCTGCCTCTTCGACTGAGCCACTGATTGAGCCACCTGTGCTGAAGCAGGGACTCATTTAGCCTCCCTTTGCTGAAGCAGGAACTGATTGAGCCACCTGTGCTGAAGCAGGGATATCCTGAAAACCTGACCTGTTGGTGGCCCTTGAGGACTGGATTCCCCCCCCCCCCCCCCCTGTTATATAGCTTTGAAAGGCATTGCAGGCCCCATCCGCAAGCAAAGTGTTACATTGTTATAATATATAGAGAAATAAAAAGGCAATAAAGATTAGTATAAATAAGAATCAGAATGATATCCCAGAGTACCGAAGCCCTGAAGTTTGGATTAGTTGGTTGAAATCTCCATTGACTGAAATAATGAACATTTTTTTTCTTGCGTTATGTATATATATATTTTTACGTTTTCAAAGTGTTGCCAAGCTGTACAGATGACTGACGCCCCCACAAAATGCCTTTTATTATTATTATTATTATTATTATTAATATTTTTGTTTGAGTTGTTGTCACCTGCGCAGAATGGTTTGAATAGAGAATACAGAATTATTCTGCGTTCTGCCCGGCTTGTTTCAGTTACCGTGATGATGAAAACTTTCCACGTGTTGCACATTGTGATATCGCTCTGTGTCTCTTAATTAAACAAGATCCTTACATTGGACTCGGCATCGAGTAGATAATAAAAACAAACTACAATTGATGTGATTTAAAGTAAAGTTTAATGACACCCCATCATGTTCCCATCCAGAATTTCAGTGTCTCCATAAAAACAATATATGTCGTATTTTTTCCTATTATTATTCTTTTGTTTTAACAGACGCAGCCGTTGCTCAGCTTTACGGAAATGTAATCACCGAAGCCGCCGATCGATCCGTTCTCCCGTGATTGATTGGCAAAGACCCTGCTTCCCCGGGCTCACAATATGTCAGCCTAATTCAGAAAAGGAAGCGCTGTGCATTTGTAAATATATGCTATAGCAACCCAAGCAGGCATACATTTAAAATCATTAAAACAAGGGCGTAAAGAGTGGGGCTGATGTGTAGGATTCTTAATGTATCTTAAAGGGGCAATTCATGCAATATCCTACGTGGTTTTTTTAAATTAATTAGTTCTGCAGTATGAGATAATACTGTTTTTTTAATTATTATTATTAAACTCTTAATGCCATTTTAATTAGTGTTATTATACTGAGCATCCTTTGATTTCTATAGCAGGCTTTAGCCCGCCTCCCCAGCAGTGCAAGATCTTTGTTACACTTTCCTGTCTGTGATCATTTGTTGCCAACATTCCCAACAGTTTGAGCTGCAAACTGCAACAATAGCTAATGTTATCTCAGTAATATAAGAATACATTGTAGCTGCTGAGTTACACTGACTGAAGGATTGATTTGAAACAGAACCCTGGGAAGCAGGATCTTTGCTGATTGATTACGGGACAACTAATCGATCGGCAGCTTAGCTAATTAGTTTTCAATAAAGGTAATCACAGGCTGCATATATTAAAACAAAGTTTTTTTGTTTTTTTGAATGCTGCTTGCATTGCCTCTGTGAGCTCCCAGAGCCGTGCGTTAGGAAGCATGCTGCAGTCTTTCTTCTTTTTCTTGTTGCTATTGTATCATATGTGTTGGGTATTATTCCTGTTGCATACATCTGGTGCACATCAGAGGTTGAGGGGGTTACCCAAGGCATGTATCATAGTGAATCAAATTCTGCGCCTCTGTTCATCGTTTATTTGCCTTTATTTGTGCCAATAAATTCCTCCAGGTCTGTGATGTCTGAACCCCCCCGAGTAACAATCTGTGGCACATGTAGGATACCGTATTATCAAGTTTCCTATAAGAGTTGGCGACTGGGGGCAAAACGGTTGTGAAATGCGTCGGGTGGAGCTATCTTCACATTGGTACATACTCTCTGTGCCTGGGTCGCAGAGTGTGATACTCAGGTTTACCAGCAGGTGGAAGCAGCGGCAGGTGAAAGCTCTATGCCGGGAGTCGGCAAAGTGCGATTGATCTCTGCCATTAAATGACCGCGGGTATGACGTGGATGGAGAGCGGAGGGCAAGCTTGCGAAGTGGGCAAATTGTGGACGTTTGAAGGGTGCCCAAAAATGTTTTTAAAAAAATACAAAACTTACTCGGAGAGAACCGTGGTACCAACTTCCGCAAATATTGTATGAAAATAGTTAGCAAATATGCTGGCCAACTCCAGTCCTCAAGAGCTACCACCAGGTCAGGTTTTCAGAATATCCCTGCTTCAGCACAGGTGGCTCAATCAGTGGCTCAGTCGAAGACTGAGCCACTGATTGAGCCACCTTTGCTGAAGCAGAGACTGAGCCACCTGTGCTGAAGCAGGGACTGATTGAGCCACCTGTGCTGAAGCTGGGATATCCTGAAAACCCGACCTGTTGGTAGCCCTTCCGAACTGCAGTTGGCCGCCCCTGTGCTGCTCAATACTGGCAAATTCGATCACTTTTACGAATATCCCCCACAGAGGAATTGTGAAACGTTCCATTTTTAGAACTCAAATGTTATTGGCGTTTCCATTACAGCCATAAAGGATGGGCTGGGGGGGGGGGGGGGGGGGGGCAGAATATATTGGGGTGGGGGTAGCAGGTTAGAGATATTTCCAGGGCATTTTGCAGTATGTTATTAGGCTTTAAACCGATGTGAATGAACAGAAACGTGATGGGCAACAGGTTTAACCCTTAGGGAGCTCGCTAATTGTGTGTTGTGATGAAAATATCACTTAACCCAGGGGCGGCCGACTCTAGTCATCAAGAGCCACCAACAGGCCAGGTGTTAGGGGTATTTCTGCTTCAGCACACGTGACTCTGAGCCACCTGTGCTGAAGTAGGAACTGATTGAGCCACCTGTGCTGAAGCAGGGATATCCTGAAAGCCTGACCTGTTGGTAGCTCTTGAGGACTGGAGTTGGCCGCCCCTGTGCTGCTCAGTCAAAATGACAGAGCCGCTGATTGAACCACCTATGCTGAAGCAGAAATATCCTTAAAACCTGACCTGTTTGTGGCCCTTGAGGACTGGAGTTGGCCACTCATTACTTAACCAAACAAAGATCCCTATTACATATGGGAGAGTAGGAGCAGGCAGGTGCCACTGCACCCCTCCCTCCAAACCTGCACCCCTCCCTCCAAACCTGCCCCCCTCCCTCCAAACCTGCACCCCTCCCTCCAAACCTGCCCCCCTTCCCTCGGTTTTATTGAGGATTTCCTTGCCACAGATACTCGTTAGTGCTTTTGTTACCAGCTCATTTCACACATAAATCACATATATATATATATTTTCATTTAGAAATGGCCTCTTACTTTTCCATTTCCAGGCGTGTCACACAATTCTTCAAACCCCTCGCAGTTTTTGGGACACCAGAGAAGAATTGATGCTATTTTGGAGGTGCTAATTAAAAACGTCTCCTGCTGTCAGTTCTGGGAGACGCAGACAGATCGCGGCGATTTGGGGCTTTCTGCAGCGTTCTCGTACTATTCCGATGTAATCCTATAAATAGCACTTTCTGAAGCAGCGCCAGCCACGTTACGGTTACATGGAGGCTCCGTGTGGCACTTTCTGAAACAGCGCCAGCCACGTTACGGTTACATGGAGGCTCCGTGTGGCACTTTCTGAAACAGCGCCAGCCACGTTACGGTTACGTGGAGGCTCCGTGTGGCACTTTCTGAAACAGCGCCAGCCACGTTACGGTTACACGGAGGCTCCGTGTGGCACTTTCTGAAACAGCGCCAGCCACGTTACGGTTACATGGAGGCTCCATGTGGCACTTTCTGAGTTATATTCCTCTGGGTCTCAAATTGAAAAGCGATTAAACGCGCGGTGACAAGGAAGCTGCTGCGGAATCCGTGTGTAATGCCTCAGCGTGCTCTTTATAGCGAATCTAATCTTCCTTGTAGAGTGGGGCCGAGTACTGTAGCAGTTTGGCACGCTACAATATGAAGACAACAGCTTGGTCCCGGGGTGGGCAACTCCAGTCACCAAGGGACACCAACAGGCCAGGTTTTCAGGATATCCCTGCTTCAGCACGTGTGGCTCAATCAGTGGCTCAGTCAAAGCTTGAGCCACCTGTGCTGAAGCAGGGACTGATTGAGCTACCTGTGCTGAAGCAAGGACTGAATGAGCCATCTGTGCTGAAGCAGGGACTGATTGCGCCACTTGTGCTGAAGCAGGCATATCCCTAGTACCTGACCTGTTGGTGGCACTTGAGGACTGGAGTTTCCCGGCCCTGGGTTAGTCCATTGCTGCAAATATTGATATCCTATCTGTGTGGATGAATTGGTGGGTTGCTCTGCATTATTAGGGGCTGGTTGTGTTCAGAGATACTCGGCATCATTATACAGCTCTGTGCAGCTTCAGAGTTCTGTCAGAGGCAGCTGCACATTGTTAATTCATATTCTGATCATCAAGATAATGGTTAATTTGAAGGAACAGTTCTGCAGGGGCGGGGAAGGGTTAAAGCATTCATGTTGCAGATAAGGAAACGTAGCCTTCTTGATAACTCATGTGCTGCACTGTATAATGATGCTGAGTATCTCTATACACTTCCATCCCCTGATAATAAACATGCTGCACTGTATAATGATGCTGAGTATCTATACACTGATAATGAACATGCTGCACTGTATAATTCTGATGAGTATCTCCATACACTTCCATTCCCTGATAATGAACACGTTGCACTGTATAATGGCGGTGAGTATCTGTAGACTTCCATCCCCTGATAATGAACATGTTGGTTGCACTGTATAATGGTGATGAGTATCTCCATACACTTCCATTCCCTGATAATGAACACGTTGCACGGTATAATGATGCTGAGTATCTCCACACATGTCCATCCCCTGATAATAAACATGTTGCACGGTATAATGGTGCTGAGTATCTCCACACACGTCCATCCCCTGATAATAAACATGTTGCACGGTATAATGGTGCTGAGTATCTCCATACACGTCCATCCCCTGATAATAAACATGTTGCACTGCATAATGAGGAAGAGAATCCCACTGTTTATATTACTTGTGTAAACAGAGCGTACATTAACCCCTCCGGGACTGCTCAGTGCTCTCTCCGCTGGGTATTTCTGAGGATCAGAAGAGGGGAGAGAGGGAGAGGGGGAGTGAGGGGAAGAGAGGGGAGAGGGGGGGGGGGGGAAGAGAGTGGGGGTGGGGGAAGAGAGGGAGAGGGGGGGAGAGAGGGAGATGTGACTTCTGTTTTCTGCAAAGATGATACTGCATCAGGGAGATACTCCATACCATTATCCAGCGCAGTGTCTTTATATTATTAACCCCTTCACCACCAGAGGGACCTCAAGCAAGGCAGAGTAAATATCTAGGGTCATTATAAGGGCAATTGCTACAGAGAGAAGTGGAAATGGTGCGAGGGGAATGGTGCACAATATGTGATTAGATTGTAAGCTCTTCGGCACAGGAAACCCTCTCACCGTTCCCCTTGATATCGGCAGCCCTTGCCCTTGTATTGACCCACGATTTCCTTCTTTAAACACTATGTACTATGTATATCTTTATTTATATAGCGCCATTAATATACACAGCGCTTCCCAGCAGTAATACACGTGACATAATAATATAAATAACAAATAATACAAATAACCCATAAAGGGGAGAAGCGCTTCAGACATAAAAGAAACATTTAGGAAAAGGAGTCACTGCTCCGAAGAGCTTACAATCTAATTGGTAGGGAGAACGTACAGAGGCAGTAGGAGGGCGTTCTGGTAAGCGCGTCTGCAGTCTGCTATTTCCTTTTACAGCGTGGATAATAGTAACCGCAATTAACCAGCACAAATAATAATAGTAGTAATATTAATAATAGGAAGAGTGTATCAATGAGACACACACACACACACACACACACACACACACACACAAACACACACACACACACACCCACACACACACCCAAACACACACCCACACACACACACACACACACACACACTCTCGCTGTGGTGTGCTGTCAGTTCTCGCACAACACCACCAGATGCAACTGCAATGCATATCCCACTAATGAATATAGCTGATAGTATGCTCACCCCGCCCCTTGCCAGCTTCTTCTTCTGCTCACGCGTGGGGTGTGGCATCCGTGGGTTTAACCCCTCCCCCCCATCTCTCGGTGGTGGAGAGTTACTGTATCCTTCTATGTGAGTGAAGGGGTTTAAGGATGCTGACTGCACGTGATACGAGTGGTTACTCCTGTAAGCTTATTATAACGACAGTATATGCTGAGCCCGGCCTCAGGCAGTCAGGGGGTTAATGATCTTTGCACGGTTCCGATTCAGCGGGGATTCTGCCGCCGGTGTCCCCGAAGGCTGCCGGTGATGATGAATGCCTGGCGGTGGGAGGAGTTAATGCCCTTTGTATTATGTACCGACTGATTAATTTCTATGGAACTGATCTTTTTTTGACTCCCCCCCCCCCCGAAAGCCGTGTCCTAAATGCTATATATTAACCCCATTCACCGCCAGAGGGGCGTGCATATCGCCACTAACGCAGGGGTCCTACATTCCAGTCCTCAAGAGCCCCAAAACAGTCCGGTTTTCAGGATTACCTGTTCAGCACAGCTGGCTCAATCAGTGGCTCGTCGAAGACTTTTTTTTTAACCTATTTTTTTTTAACTTGAAGCGCTCTCCCTTCGCTCCCCTCCTCCGGGCCTCTTCCTGTCCTCTCTTCATGAGATTTGGGGGACGGGGGGGGGGGTTCTCCCTTTGTTCTGCCGTCGCACTTGGAAGAGACGCACGGAATGATTTAACCCTTTCCTGCGCCGGAGGAAGCGGACTCGGACAGTCGAGGCGCTCTCGGCGAGGAGAGGGTTAACAGCAGCAGTGTCTTCCTGGCAAGGAGTTCAATATAGAAGAAGAAAAGTCAAGGGTGAATCTGACAAGAGTTTCGGGGGGGGGGGGAGTGAGGGGTTTCGTGTCCTCACCCCCCCCCTCCCTGAAATCCACACGATGCAGTTCAAAAGCGTGGGGATCATTTGCTTAGAAGTCCACTTGCATAAAGCGTTGCCTGTCTTTGTTCCCAGAAAGGGCCTCAAGAGAACAGGGGAGAGGGAGGGGGGCTGCAGGATCAGGGCACACACACTCACTCCACACACACACACACACACACACTCTCTTGTGGATGAGTTGCAGCAGCAAGGGGGGATGCTGACACATTTTTTTAATACATGTGCCAAAATGGCGCAAAAGTGTCCCCCGCTGTCCCCGTGAGGAGGGACAGAGCGGGCTGGCTTCCTTTGTGCACACTCGTATCTCCAGGCGGCGGACGCGTTCTACATTTCGGCAGATTTGGGGGTGGAGGGGGGGGGGAACACTTCACGGTGGAATCGTAGCGGGAAGCTGGGGCGGTCGTCGGTTATCTGGGATTGGGATTAATCCTGTCTTGTGTGGGTAAGTGGATAACCTGATCCTCGCAGCCAGAACTTCCCCCCCCCCCACCCCAAATTCAGGACTTGTTCTTTTTGTCGGAGTGTAGCAGTCCCCGGAGGGTGTAGGGGTGCAGGAAATGCATTTTATGGGGGGCTCGTTCAATACAGAGATACAGTCACCAGGAGGAGGGAGTCCCTTGGGACGAGGAGCTTACAATCTTATACACATACACACACAGGGTAAGAGTGAGCATAACATGGGGGGACACACGCGTGTTGCACCCCTTATAGGACCGGGGTGGGGTAGTTAGGGAATAGGTAGATGCTGCTAGCCTGACTGCACAACCTGAGCACCTCTCCACCTGCACAGAGAAAGTTACAGGGGGATATACTTCTCTTTAAGCAGGGATCATCACTCTCTCATATGGTGGTTGTTGATGGATAATGATGCAGTGTGGGGTCTTCTCAACATAGTGTAAATCCAGGGTTCCAGCTCCAGTCCTCGAGACCTCACAACAGGGCAGGTTTTCAGGATATCCCTGCTTCAGCAAGAAGCCACCGGCTGAAGCAGGGATATCCTAAAAACTGGAGTTGAGCACCCCCATTGCTAAGTGTGTATCACCACAGTCCCTGTCACACACACAGTGCGTCCATCTGACTCTTATTTATACACAATTGATCCAGGCTTTCTGGGGTCCACACTCCACGTCTCGTAGCTTTAACCCCTGCGGGGCCACCCCGCAGCAACGTGGGGTACCTGTGAGATGATGGTGAGCCTGGGTATCGTTGCCAGGCAGCCTCATCTAACATCCTTGTAGTGAGAGCCTGTGCTGGGGACCCTGCGGTGTTGTAACTGTTACCCTGTAGTACTATGAGCTTGGGAAGCACATGCTTTGTCAACAAGTCTCCCAGCAGCAGGGAATTGAGCCAAATGGCGAAATTACCTAACATGGGATACAGACAGGGCTGCGGGTTAGGATGCCGCAACCACCATGGGACGTTACCTATTAACCCTTTCAGTGCGAGAGGGGCTTAATAATAAATAATAATAATAATGATTTGGGGGCCAAATCCCGTCTCCAGAGGAGAAAAATGCTGCAGAGTATTGCTGATGCCGGTGTATGTGTGTGTGTGTGTGGGTGTGTGTGTGGTGTGTGTGTGTGTGGGTGTGTGTGTGTGTGGTGTGTGTGTGTGTTGTATATATATATATATATATTTATTTTTTTATATATATATATATATATATATTCTATTGTTGTATATGGGGTGAAATGTAGAATGATGATGTTATTTATGTACTATTCAGAATATTTAATGTGTTTAATCGTTAGATTGTAATGTAATCTGGACAGCGATTCCTTCTGCTAATGTTTTCTCTTCTGTTTCCTGTTATTGTGTCAGGTATATATTACACGGTGCAGTGCTATGTACCTGCATGGCGCTATATAAATAAAGCTCTACATACAGACATACCTGTATATGTTATGTTATATATTGATGTAATGATGTTTTTATGTTGTATGATTATATAATTAGTGGTTTATTGCCATATAATCTCACTCCTTGTACACCAGACCTGCGCCTTCTTTGTACAGCCAGAGATTCACGCTGCGTCCGTGTCTGCGTGTGTGTTGAGCGTCGTCTGCGCTGTCTGGCCTGTGCTGGCGTGTTGCAGCTGTGGCTGTCTGCACTTGGCAGGGTCTGCGCTGTCTGTGCTGTGTGGCTTATGTTATGATAGGGAAGGTGTGTGGTTCTTGTATATGCTGGTGATGTTGATATGGGAGGTGTGTGTTCGTATATGTGCTGTGTGCATGTTATGATATGGGAGGTGTGTGTTCTGTATATGTGCTGTGTGCATGTTATGATATGGGAGGTGTGTGTTCTGTATATGTGCTGTTGCATGTTATGATATGGGAGGTGTGTGTTCTGTATATGTGCTGTGTGCATGTTATGATATGGGAGGTGTGTGTTCTGTATATGTGCTGTGTGCATGTTATGATATGGGAGGTGTGTGTTCTGTATATGTGCTGTGTGCATGTTATGATATGGAGGTGTGTGTTCTGTATATGTGCTGTGTGCATGTTATGATATGGGAGGTGTATGTTCTGTATATGTGCTGTTGCATGTTATGATATGGGAGTGTGTGTTCTGTATATGTGCTGTGTGCATGTTATGATATGGAGGGTGGTGTGTTCTGTATATGTGCTGTGTGCATGTTATGATGGAGGTGTTTTGTCTAGTGTGCTGTTAGATATGAGTTTGGGTTGGTTCTGTATATGTGATGTGTGCATGTTATGATGGGAGGGTGTGGTTCTGATATGTGCTGGTGCATGTTATGATATGGAGGTGTGTGTTCGTATATGTGCTGTGTGAATGTTATGATATGGGAGGTGTTGTTTGAATGTGCTGTGCATGTATGATATGGGAGGTGTGTGTTCGTATATGTGCTGTGTGCATGTTTATGATATGGGAGGTGGTGTTCTGTTATATGTGTGTGTGCATGTTATGATATGGGAGGTGTGGTTTCTGTATATGTGGTGGCATGTTATGATAGGGAGGGTGTTGCTGTATAGTGATGTGTGCATGTTATGATATGGGAGGTGTGTGTTTCTGTATATGTGGTGCATGTTATGATTGGGAGGTGTGGTGTATATGTGCTGTGTGCATGTTATGATATGGGAGGTGTGTGTTCTGTATATGTGCTGTGTGCATGTTATGATATGGGAGGTGTGTTCTGTATATGTGCTGTGTATTTGTTATGATATGGGAGGTGTGTGTTCTGTATATGTGCTGTGTGGCATGTTTATGATATGTGATGTGTGTGTTCTGTATATGTGCTGTGTGCTTGTTATGATATGGGAGGTGTGTTCTGTATATGTGCTATGTGCATGTTATATGTGAGGTGTGTGTTCTGTATATGTGCGGTGTGCATGTTATGATATGGGAGGGGTGTGCCCTGTATATGTGCTGTGTGCATGTTATGATATGTGATGTGTGTGTTCTGTATATGTGCTGTGTGCATGTTATGATATGGGAGGTGTGTGTTCTGTATATGTGCTGTGTGTATGTTATGATATGGGAGGTGTGTTCTGTATATGTGCTGTGTGCATGTTATGATATGGGAGGTGTGTGTTCTGTATATGTGCTGTGTGCATGTTATGATATGGGAGGTGTGGTTCGATATGCTGTGTGCAGTTATGTATGGAGGGTGGTGTTGTGTATGTGCTGTGTAATATATGGGAGGTGTGTATTCTGTATATGTGCTGTGTGCATGTTATGATATGGGAGGTGTGTGCCCTGTATATGTGCTGTGTGCATGTTATGATATGGTGATGTGTGTGTTCTGTATATGTGCTGTGTGCATGTTATGATATGGGAGGTGTGTGTTCTGTATATGTGCTGTGTGCATGTTATATGGGAGGTGTGTGTTCTGTATAGTGCGTGTGCATGTTAAATGGGGGGTGTGCCCTGTATATGGCGTGTGTGCATGTTATGTATGGGAGGTGTGGTGTATAGTGCTGTTTGTGTTATTGGGAGGTGTGTGTTGTATATGTGCTTGTGCATGTTATGTAGGGGGTGTGTGCCCGTTATGTGCTGTGTGATGTTGTATGATGGTGTGTTTGTAATGTGCTGTGTGCATGTATGATATGGAGGTGTGTGTTCTGTATATGTGCTATGTGCATGTTATATGGGAGGTGTGTATTCTGTATATGGCGTGTGTGATGGTATGATATGGGAGTTGTGTCCCTGATATGGCGTGTGCATGTATGATTGTTGAGGTGTGTGTTCTGTATATGTGCTGTGGCATGTTATGATTGGGAGGTGTGTGTCTGTATATGTGCTGTGTTCATGTTATGATATGGGAGGTTGTTGTTCTGTATATGTGCTGTGTGCATGTTATATGGGAGGTGTGTGTTCTGTATATGTGCTGTGTGCATGTTATGATATGGGAGGTGTGTGCCCTGTATATGTGCTGTGTGCATGTTATGATATGTGATGTGTGGTTCTGTATATGTGCTGTGTGCATGTTATGATATGGGAGGTGTGTGTTCTGTATATGTGCTGTGTGCAGTTATATGGGAGGTGAGTGTGTATTCTGTATATGTGCTGGTGCATGTTATGATATGGGAGTGTGTGCCCTGTATATGTGCTGTGTGCATGTTATGATATGTGATGTGTGTGTTCTGTATATGTGCTGTGTGCATGTTATGATATGGGAGGTGTGTGTTCTGTATATGTGCTATGTGCATGTTATATGGGAGGTGTGTATTCTGTATGAGTGTGTGATGTTTATGATATGGGAGGGTGTGTGCCCGTATATGTGCGTGTGATGTTATGATTGTGAGGTGTGTGTTTGTATATGTGCTGTGTGCATGTTATGATATGGGAGGTGTGTGTTCTGTATATGTGCTGTGTGCATATTATGATATGGGAGGTTTGTGTTCTGTATATGTTCTGCGTGTATGTTATGATATGTGAGGTGTGTGTTCCGTTATATGCTTTGCATGTTATAGTGAGGTGTGAGTTCTGATATGTGCTATGTGCATGTTATATGTGAGGTGGTGTTGTATATGTGATATGCATATGAAGTAAGGTATATAGCTCATACGCTGGAGCTCAGATGGGAGAAGCCAGAGCTCTTTATGTGTAAGAGCAAAGATATTATTATCCTCTATAAATCATTACTATTAAAAAATTATTATTTTAAATAAACTGCCTCTGTAATTTCTGATATTACTAAAACGACCCGCCTAGTAATTATCACTGTTACTGCCAGCAGCAGCATAGAAATTAATACAATATACAAACATCAGTATTTCTCAACATGATGAATATTAGGACATTTGCGATTTTGAGCGATTCCTACGTTTATTGATCTCATTACCATTTTTAGTAATATTTGTCTTTAGAATGTTTTAGGGTCAGTGTAATACTCGTGGTTTTTAATCACATCAGCATGGATGGACTCGCCGATGGTCAGTTAAACCCTCTGCAGAAGCGGAAAAGGGATGAATAATTTGTAGGGTCTTTAGAGGAGAGAACGGCCAGCCGTACTCTTGGAGGAAGCAGGAGGAACAGAACAAGGCACGCCGCTGTTTTCCGCCTATAATACATTGTGCGGTGTGCGCTTCTGTTTTATCTGCAACGGGATTTAAGAAGAAGGGGTTGGAGGTGGCGCTAATTCCTGCGCTAACAATCCAATGTCAGGTCCTTTATATGTGTCACCCCTTGTGGACAAGTCTGACATAACAACGACACAAAAGGGCACCACTGTCCCCGTCAATGCGGCACACCGGCCAGGGACACCCATTGGGATTTTTACCCTTGGCCATGACAACCGCGGGGGCTGCGAATGTTACCCATGCCAGTGTCCACGGACGGGGTGTGTGCTGGGCTTAGGAGCACTCACGTGCCACACCCACCAGGCGTGGGAATTAGCAGAGGGATCACTGATGACTACAAGGGCTTTTGTGGGGCTTGGACCATGGGATGGCTATGGGCATGTAACATTACGCCGGGAGCTCAATGTATGTTGGCAGAAGCATGGCTCCTTTAATGCAGGAGGTGGGCAATGATGCCAGTCTTCAAGAGCCACCAACAGGTCAGGTTGTCAGGATATCCCTGCTTCAGCACAGGTGGTGCAGTCGAAGACTGAGCCACTGATTGAGCTACCTGTGCTGAAGCAGATATCTGAAACACCTGCTGGTGGTCCTTGAGGACAGGAGTTGCCCACCTCCTGCTTTAACATTGCTGCCAGAGGGGGTTTGTGCATTGTAGGAATTAACCATGTCAGAGCCAGGGCAACCTGCAGCTAATAACAAGACACACACACACACACACACACACACACACACACACACACACACACACACACACACACACACCACACACACCACACACACCCACACACACACACACCACACACACACACACGTTTTATCTCTCTGGTTGGGTTAACTCTGTCACTGCCAGGGATGGTGTTGTAGGATGAGAGGACGCTGTGGGGTGAGGTGGGTATTTTCCCCCTAGATGGCCTCACAGCATTACCCCCCTTCCTCCCGTAGCAGATTTTGTTGCCTGCGCCGCTGCCCCTGCAGCCTCCTCGCTAACGCTCCCCGGGCCCCTTTGTCCCGCCGATTGCCCCTTTGTGCGTCTCCGTAAAGTACGAGGACCAGGATGTGAGCCTTACTGCAGGGGCATAGCCTCCACATTACACCGGGGAGGAGCACGATGGGAGATAGCGGCGTGTTTTAAAAATGAGAGAGGAGTGAGAGATAGCTGTGTGTTTCATACTGGTGAAAGATAGCTGTGCTTTGCCTTGTGATGCAGGCAGCACAGGGGTTAATCCCCCGGCCAGGCTTTGGTATTCCGCAGCCAGCTGCCTCCAGACCAGGATTTGTTTAATTGGCCGAACATCATCCTGTTAATTTGACTAACGAGGGAAAGCTGAGTGTCTGAGTCCCCTCTCCCTGTAGTCAGGAGAGGCCTGGACAGAACAAACAGAAGATAGGGGCGCACTTAATCTAAATCAGGCCTGCACAACTCCAGTCCTCCAGGGCCGCAAACAGGCCAGGTTTTCAGGATATCCCTACTTCAGCACAGCTGGCTCAATTAGTGGCTCAGTAGGACTGAGCCACTAATTGACCCAGCAGTGCTGAGTAGGGATATCATGACAAACCTGGCCTGTTTGCGGCCCTCAAGGAGTGGAGTTGTGCAGGCCTGATCTAAATAAATGATATAACATAGATATACAAGGATTAACAATATCAATTGATCCTAAAGTGATTGTGCACATAGATTAAGCGCGCCCCTATCTTCTGTTTTTTCTGTCTGTTATATCACTCACTTTGGGTAGTTAGTGATTTTTAGTTGGCTGCCCGAAATACTTTTCTCACTATATATTGTTATTAGGGAATTTTTGTGTTGATATTTATCAATTTTATTTGAATAGCGCTGCACAGCCCCCACTTTTTTCCAGGAGAGGCCTAGAATTACATCTCCATACATTGCCCACTGTGCCCAAACTCTGCTCCCCATCTACCATCCGAGCAACAGTCCCCCCTGCCCTACTGCCACGCCACGTTCGGGTATCGTGAGTGGCCGGTCCACGGATCAGAGCGGAGCAGTCATTAGGGATTTCCGCGAAACCGGAAAAAACGCCACCGACCGATCATCTCGCGCTTTCGGCTAAAACCGATAAACATGGCACGTGAAGCTTCCTTTCCTACTAAATGCCACCTCTTTGTAGGGGGGCCCCCGTACACAGGTCAGAGGTGTCATGGGGGGGGGGGGGGTGGACGGAAACAGAAAAAAGTGCCCAGAAAATAAACGCCAAAATCCCACGCGCGGCAATTTAAAAAAAAAAATTGTTAACACCGATAAACGCAGATTTTTTTTTTTTAATACGATGAAAACACCGGAAAACGAAATAATAAACACCGATTTTAGGAAAAAATTAACACCGACAAATGGGAATCCCTCGTTTATAATAAACAACAAGATTTCAGTTGGCAATTTGCGCGACATAAAACAGCAATACTACGTTCCAAACTTTATTCTTATTATTTGTATATGTAAAGTAACGTGACAATGTATAATTCTACATTCTTACCTAAGCTGGGAATCGTTTGGTGCTCTCATTATAAATCTGTCAAAATCCTGATTGTGTGCCTACCATAATGGCCGCTTCAGTTTCAAATCAATACGTCAGTCAGTGTAATTCAGCAGCTACAATGTATCCTAATATTACCAAGATAACATTATCTATTGTTACAGTTTGCAGCTCAAAATGCTGGGATCATTGGCAACAAATGATCACAAACAGGAAAGTGTTACAAAGATCTTGCACTGCTGGGGAGGTGTGCTAAAACCTGCTGTAGAAATCACAGGATGCTTTAAAACGGATTAAAAATGACATTAAGAGTTGAATAAAAAGAAAAAAACAGTCACTATTATGTATTACTAAAACTACAGAACTGATTTATAAAAAACCCACGTAAGATTTCACATGTTTTGCTGCTTAAAATGAAAAAAAGTTCACTTCAGAAAAAATGAGTTAATTGTTTCTACGGTTAATGAAACATTCACAGAATTGCTTCATTTTACCCCAAGATCAGGAAGAACCAGGTCAGGAAGTTTGAAGCTTTTGCTGGTTCTTGTTAAACGCTGACACTTTTCCCAATTTCCACCCAATGCCGCAAATTCCTATAATTCGCCCAATTTCTAAACGTACGCAAAGGTTTCTCTCGACTCCGGTTCTAAGGGACTGAACAGTCCCACATGTGGCTGCCACATGTAACCGTCTCATTATGGGAAATGACAGTGTCACTTTTTGCTTCTCATCCACTTTAACAGGGACCCCCCTATAAGCATTATTATTCTGGGGCTGCGCGCACTCCAAGATTAGTTCATGATGAGATATAAAGCATTTAAAATAGTTTTATTGAAAGGAAAAATGATGTCAAAACTCACTGCGTGGCTATACTTTCCAAATCCAATTATCGTTACTTTTTCTTGGCACGGTTTTAATGCTTGCCTGGGATGTCTCCCACATATTTGCCGTTGGGGAGAAATATGACATTTTTATTTGTACGGGAGACCTTAAAAATGGCTGCTGTATAACTCGCTGCGTTTATTCCTCACCACGGCCTTTTGCGTTGGCTTTGTGTGGCCCTTTGGCAGTGAAGAAGTTAATTGATTTTGAAAAGACGGAAGGGGGGGGTGGAGAAAACGAAGAAACGCGTGAATTTATTAAAACAGGTGTCATCTCGCGGTGACGCGGAGCGCTTCACGGCAGCAGCTGGGAAAAGTCACAATCTGGGTGAGAAAAGGTCGGAATTCCATCGGCGAATTATCTGTGTAACTCAATCACTGGCAACTGTGTCGGCTACTGGGAGATCCTGCCTGAGGCTAGCACCGTGCGGCATAGTGTCAGGGAACACTGCGGGTCACACACCGCGCCCAGCCCGACACACTTACACACACGGCATTTAGTGGGAAGAGTACGAGTACCTGATTCTCGGCCTGAAAGGTCACTCTTGCATACTGAAGCCTCAGTCCCCGCCAACGACGCGCGTCGGGCGAGAGAGACCTTGTCTGGCGTGGTTAACGGCTATTTCTTGATTTGAGACTTGTCGCGTTTCGGCGTGCCTGGTGTGTGTGGGTGAGGCCAGTGTTTGTGTGTGTTGCGCTTTGGCGTGCCTGGTGTGTGTGGGTGAGGCCAGTGTTTGTGTGTTGTTGTGTTTTGCCGCCCGAGCCTGCTTATGCTTATCAGTTGATGCCTTTGTGTGATGATGCTCATATATGTTGTGGTGTCTGTATATTGTGTATATTGATGATTTCATAATTGTTAATCCTTCTGTGTGTTGATGATGCCCAGATGTTGCAATGCCATTTGCTGTGTTGATGCCTGCATGTGTTGATGTCCATGTGTGTTGATGCCCGTGTGTGTTGATGCCCATTTGTGTTGATGTCCGTTTGTGTTGATGCCCGCGTGTGTTGATTTCTGTGTGTGTTGATGCCCCCATGTGTTGATGCCCCCATGTGTTGATGCCCCCATGTGTTGATGCGCATGTGTGGTGATGCCCACGTGTGATGATGCCTGTGTGTCTTGATGCCCATGGGTGTTGATGCCGTGGGTGTTGATGCCTATTTGTGTGTTGATGCCCGTGTATGTTGATGCCCGTGGGTGTTGATGCCTGTGGGTGTTGATGCCCGTGGGTGTTTATGCCCGTGTATGTTGGTGCCTATTTGTGTGTTGATGCCCGTGTGTGCTGATGCCCGCGTGTGTGGTGATGCCCACGTGTAGTGATGCCCGCATGTGGTGATGCCCGCGCTTGTTGGTGCCCCATGTAGTGATGCCCGCATGTGTTGATGCCCGTGTGTATTGATGTCCACATGTGTTGATGTCCGTGTGTGTTGATGCTCGCACGTGGTGATGCCTGTGCTTGTTGATGCCCCATGTGGTGATGCCCACGTGTAGTGATGCCCGCATGTGTTGATGCCCACATGTGTTGATGCCTTTGTTTGTTTACTCCCTTGTGTGTTGATGCCCACATGTGTTGATGCCCGCATGTGGTGATGCCTGCGCTTGTTGATGTCCCATTTTGGTGATGCCCGCATGTGGTGATGTCCGCGCTTGTTGATGCCTGCATGTGTTGATGCCCGTGTGTGTTGATGCCCACATGTGTTGATGCCCGTGTGTGTTGATGCCCACATGTGTTGATACCTTTGTGTGTTTACTCCCGTGTGTGTTGATGCCCATGTGTTGATCTGTTGACAGGTTTCAGTCTCTCGGTGGAGTTGGCCTTCACGGTGGAGCCCAGTGATGAAGTGGCAGTGCCAGGACAGCCTCTCGCCCTGCTGTGTTCTGCAGACGGTGTCCAGCCCATCACCGTCACCTGGAGGAAGAATGGGGCCCCCCTGTGGAACGTGGCACATGCCGTCCCACTCCCCAATGGCTCGCTCTACCTCCCGCTCTTCCAGCCCGCCAGGTCGGACGGTTCCTCGGATGAGGGCGAGTACGACTGTGTGGTGCAGAATCGCTTCGGGTCGGTGGTGAGCCGGAAGGCCAGAGTGCAGGCTGCAGGTGAGCTGCTCACCTGTCCGTAAGCGGAGAAGCCATATCTATTATTTAAGTCTTTGGTTGCTAGTATCTCTGGCACCTGGACAGGAGAGGCCAGCCTGGTCATCCTATTTATCCCAGGATAGGGTTGCACAGCAGGCGGTCACTAATTATTTGTGCAGGACCTTTAAAAGGCCCGGCCTCCTCCTGCTTGTTAGCTCTATGTGTGCGCAGTTTTATTATACAAAAAGGTACATCATACATACAGGCACCCTATAGGAAAAGGACACCCTGCTCCTCAGAGCTGACAGGTCGTATTGGGAGCATTACTGAGGCAGCATGGGAAGGTGTAAATGCCCCACAGGCTTCTGGGAAGGTAACATCTGTTAAACGGCTTCTGTCGTACTTAAGCCTTTCTCTGCCAATGCGTTACAGGCCCCTCTGGCAGTGAAAGGGTTAGGTATACCAAAATATGTTTTTATACATTTACACGAGCCAGGCTTATATTGGGTGCAGCGTACGGGTACACTGCAGTTGTAACATGTTTTTTTGCTGTATACAGTGACTATTGACCTACTTGGGCTTCTGGTAGCTTTAGCTAATCGATATCAGGGGTGGGCAACTCTAGTCCTCAACGGCCACTAACAGTTCAGCTTTTCATGATATCTCTGCTTCAGCACAGGTGGCTCAATCAGTGGCTCTGTCTTCGAATGAGCCACTGATTGAGCCATCTGTGCTGAAGCAGAGATATCCTCAAAACCTGACCTGTTGGTGGCCCTTGAGGACTGGAGTCTCACGCCCCTGTTCTATACCGTGATGAGGCTCGGGCTGTGCATACTGTATCTGTAATGGGGAAAGCCTGTCCTCTGAGTATCAATGTGTACCTCCTAAAAAGGTTGTTTAGAGTAACAGTAAGTGCTCCTCAGGGTACCAATAATACTCCTCCGAGTACTACCTTGCTTCCTACCTGCCCAGAGTTATTCCTGTCAGTACTAAATGTATATATATATCTGTATTCATATAATGCCCACAGTGTACTCAGCGCTTTACAACGGCAATACAGTACCGACAGTGTTGCCACCACTCCTGGTTTGACCCAGAGACTATGGGTTTCGGCCACCTATATCTCTGGGCTATGGGTTTACCCGAAAAATCTCCCGGCATCTCCCCCTGCAAATCCCGTCAAATGGTGCCACGTTGCCATGACAACGGGATGCTACGTGACGTCACAGAGTCACACGGCGTTACGTTGCCATGACAATGGGGCCTCCCATGATGCCTCCGTGCCATAAGGCGTCCCGTTGCCATGGCAACTTGAAGCCGCGTGAGTCTGTGACGTCACGTTGTCATGGCAACGCGCGCCATTTGACGTCGCGGAGCCTTGCGGAGTGGACCTTGCAGGGGGAGAAATGCCGCCGCAGGTCAGAGAAATAAATATATAAATGAGATAAATAAACTTTAAAAGGTTTATTGCAAAAAAGTCTCCGGGTTATCCTTCAACAGAAGGTGGCAGCCCTGTGTACAGGGAATACAACAAGCACAACACAGTCAGGCAATAAGGAGATCCCTGCCCCGCAGAGCTTACAATCTAAGTGAAATCACACACATCCCAGCGGCATCTCCTGGTTATACGATCGCAAGCCGTGCAATGCAGAATGCCCCAGTGCACTCGTCCCCTGTGGCTGCTCAGGGGTTAAACACCCCGTAGAGGAAACTTCTATCCCTAAATGATGCACAACATACCCCTCCCTCCCTCCCCCCCCTCTCCCTCTCCCCTCTCCCTGAGCACCAGCTGGATAACTCCGAGATGAAAGTCACTGAGTTATGAACACACACACTGGGTAAATTGGCTGGGGATGGAGGGGAGCACCCCCCCCCCCCCCCCATCCTGCCCCCCCACCCCCCTCTCCTGCCTGTTTATTTTTGTCCACGGTTGGGGCACATTGAGTAGATTTAAGCTGCCAGGGTCTGAGCATGAACCACTGACATCAAATAATGGCATCGTTTATTGGCAGGAGGAGATGTGAGGGGATTAGGGCAGGACAAAGGGGACGGGTCACTTTATGGGTCACTATTTGAGGCATTATTAGAGGTTCACAACAAAGGGATGTAATTACAGGAGAAGGCACCAAGCACCACGCTGGCATCCAGCTGTAGAACGTCCCGTGGGTATTTGATGCTGCTCGTTAGTTAGGAGATTTGATTAATTTAGTTAATGTAGAAGGTACAAGCGGCCCCCTTAGTTATTTCTTTCTGAAGGGACGTTCCTAGAGGTAGAAAAACTCAATGCCAACGTCCCGCACGGCTGCCCCAGCCTTTTAATTCAGTGGCATGTGGCCCGGGTTAGGGTGCCCCAATTATTTATACCAGGAGATCGGCACCGAACTCTCAATGTTGTGCCAACTTGGCGTAGAGTCTTGGGATTATTATTTAGGCTTTGCGGGGCCCTAGGTGGCACGCTGGCAGCACCCCCCCCCCCCTGTGAAAAAAATGAAGGGGACTTACTTCGAAGAATGGCCCTCCTCCGGCAGCGTCGCGGCGTCATTTGACGCCGGTCACCATGGCACGATGCTACAGGAGACGGCACACTCCGGAGAAGGTGAACCCCCCCCCCGTCTCAAAGAAAACACACACACCTCTTGGTGAGAAGCGGTCTTGCCGGTACGGGGGCCCCATGCTTCCTCCTCCAGCACCCCACTGCGGTGCGGGCGTAAGTTGGATCCCGGCACCGTCGGGAAGTTGTGGGAGAGCGGGGACCCAAGGACGATGCCTTGCTCTAAAGGCCAGCCTGTTTCAATGCAGAACGCACAGCGGTAAGCGTGCTCTGCCAGGAACAATCCAACCCTTTCAACATGTGCCACCATGGCACTCAGCGATGTGCATGCCAGCTGTACCCGCGTCTCCATGCACAATGCTGCCACCATGGCACTCAGCGATGTGCATGCCAGCTGTACCCGCGTCTCCATGCACAATGCTGCCACCAGGCTATCAACAGTAATGTGCTTGTTATGACTATTTTGAAACATGTGCGTCTCTCTGCTGGCGTAGAACATGGTAGAACAAGAAGGTGCATTATATCAATGTTCTTAGGTGCATTGAGCAGACTGCATTCAGATACATAACGCAGAACACCCTTATTTTCCATATGACTTAATGGCAGCGACACGCACAATATCACCGCATATCGTACCCTAACGCGCCAGCGTTGTACAGCTGTATAAATTGAAGTCTAGGAACTGACTAAGGCTGAGTCCCCGCTGGTGCTGAGTGCACTCATGCTTGGAGAGCGCTCCAAGCATGAGTGCCAGGTGTCCTGCATTTACGCGCACGGCGCGGGGGTGGGGGGGCTCATTGCGGGTAGTTGAGCGCACGGAAAAGTATAATTTTTTTGTTTATCTAAGCGCCGAGCAGGTGTGCCCGTGCACGAGCGCGTGCGCACAGCGTGAGCGGGGACTTACATATATCTATATATGTAAGTAACCGCCGCGAGCGCAGCACACTCAGCGCTAGCGGGGACGCAGCCTTACGTAAGACGTGTGTTCCTTAATGGCGGTGTGTCCATGTTATTCTCGTTGGAGAGCGTTGGGGCGCTTCCCTTTGTACTGGGTGGTTGAATCCGGGGAGATTTTGAGGCAGTTTGGGCTGTTCATATCCCACACCCCAAACTTCAGAGCCAGCACAGGATGGGCTCCACTGGGGTCAGGAGCCACAGGGGCAAATCAGGAGCCACGGGGGCAAATCAGGAGCCACGGGGGCAAATCAGGAGCCACGGGGGCAAATCAAACCTACAGCCAACAATCCCATATCTCAGAAGATCCCATAGCATTAAAAGTAAAGGATAGAATCGCCGCACATCATACAAATGGTTTACAAAAAACTACATTTTTGGGAGGGTAATAATATACATTTCTGAACAGACCTCTCCTGTTTGTGGGGTCCCTCTTGGAGCACTGATTTGGGGGAGTTGTCTGTGATTTCACAGATTAGGGCAGCATTCCCCCTCTCCCCCTCCCCCTGAGTCACGGCTTCCAACCCTTTGAGATTGATGGGGCCGCTTTGTGCCTGTGCAGACGCCCCCCCCCCCCCACACCTCCCATTTATGCAGGGCTGCACTTGTACCTCGCTCCGAGCGCGCCGACTCCTTGTCACAGGGACAATGGCGGAAGGGGGGCTGCCTTTGGGGCAAACACATTATATTGTGGTGCAGCGGCGAGCCAATTAAGATGGCGGTTGTATGCATAGAATAGACTGAGGCACTGCTGTTTAACCCCTCGCCTGCTAACCAGAGGCACATTAACATGTTGCAGATAAGCGCCGGCAGCCCGGCTGTGACGCTGAAACACACTTTGGTGCGTTGGTTTGTGTAGAAGGAAAGGTTTGCGCACATCCGGTGTTTGCGCTGCGCTTTAACGGGAGTGATGCAAAGGCACTAAATGCAAACGCAGCACAAATAAGAATAATCGGCCCGGATTCACCGGAAACATCCCGTGCAAATCTGCGGGGTTTTCTTCCCGTGCAAATCTGCGGGGTTTTCTTCCCGTGCAAATCAGCGGGGTTTTCTTCCTGGGTAAATCGGGGGCTGTTTTTTGGACCCAGTTTTGCCCCAATGTTGATGCCGGGAGACTTTCATACATTATATTTTACATACGCGTTATATTGACAGACCGTTCATCGGATCAGGGACACTGGGGGATTATTTATTCAACTGTAATAGTGCCGATCGGGGCTCTGTCATTCGGAAACTCCCATTGACTTTAGAGAGCAGATAAAGCACACGCAGATTATATTATCTGCCTGGTGTGAAGTGGTGTAAACGTTTCAGGCTAACAACGTGTCATGCATAAGAACCTATGTCACGTATAGGACACACTATCTGATGCATAGGACACTATGTCACACATAGGATAATATGTCACGCATAGGATACTATGTCACGCATAGGATACTATGTCACGCATAGCACACTATGTCACGCATAGCACACTATGTCACGCATAGCACAGTGTGCCACGCATAGCACACTATGTCACGCATAGGATACTATGTCACGCATAGGATACTATGTCACGCATAGGACACTACAGTATGTCACGCATAGGACACTATGTCACGCATAGCACACTATGTCACGCATAGGACACTATGTCACGCATAGGACACTATGTCACGCATAGGACACTATGTCACGCATAGGATACTATGTCACGCATAGGATACTATGTCACGCATAGGACACTATGTCACGCATAGGACACTATGTCACGCATAGGACACTATGTCACGCATAGCACACTATGTCACGCATAGGACACTATGTCACGCATAGGACACTATGTCACGCATAGGACACTATGTCACGCATAGGATACTATGTCACGCATAGGACACTATGTCACGCATAGGACACTATGTCACGCATAGGACACTATGTCACGCATAGGATGCCTCACAGCAGAAAGCGGACTCCTTTTCAGAACTTGCTGCTTCTGCCCTAAGGTTTTTCTCCGTATGTTTCATGTTATATACATCCGGCCGCCTGTCTGGGGACATCATGCAGAATAACACACAGATTTCCGTCTGCTCCTCTGAGCCCGGCCTGCTGTGACCTCAGCGCTGGGCTCTGCTCAGAGGTCACACATCTGCTCCTCTGAGCCGGGCCTGCTGTGACCTGCTCAGAGGTCACACACAGGGTTTCTGGTCTTTTTACCTATTTGAGGGGCCTCAGACTTTAATCCCCCCGCTGTTGCCCGGGGTGACGGGTGAATTACGTCCCTCTGTGCTGCCTGAGTTTGATACTTTAATGCAGCTCTCCTTTTAGTACCTGACAAATGTCTTTTATCTCAGGCTGATCCAGTCACATGGACTCGGCAGGCTCCTAATCAGGAACAGAAGGAATAGGCTTTCTGTAACCAGGGAACACATCATATGTCTTTGTTTTATTCTTCTTCGTGCAAACAGATACTGCGGCCTATAACAGGTGAGGGGTCCCTGATTATACACAGCTACAGGTGAGGGGCCCCTGCTCAGATATTACAGGTACAGACTGTTACAGGTGAGGGGTCCCTGCTCAGATATTACAGGTACAGACTGTTACAGGTGAGGGGCCCTGCTCAGATATTACAGTTACAGGTGAGGGGTCCCTGCTCAGATATTACAGGTACAGTTACAGGTGAGGGGTCCCTGCTCAGATATTACAGGTACAGACTGTTACAGGTGAGGGGTCCCTGTCAGATTTACAGTACAGGTGAGGGTCCTGCTCCAGATATCAGGTACAGTTACAGGTGAGGGGTCCCGGCCTAGTTACAGGTTACAGTTACAGGTGAGGGGTCCCTGCCAGATATTACAGGTTACGTTACAGGTGAGGGGGTCCCTGCTCAGATATTACAGTACAGTACAGGTGAAGGGTCCCTGTTCAGAATTACAGGTACAGTTACAGGTGAGGGGTCCCTGTCTAAGGAAGTTACAGGTACAGTTTACAGGTGAGGGTGGTCCCTGCTCAGATATACAGGTACAGTTACATGTGAGGGGTCCCTGCTCAGATATTACAGGTACAGTTACAGGTGAGGGGGTCCTGCTCAGATATACAGGTACAGTTACAGGTGAGGGGTCCCTGCTCGATATAAGGTACAGTTACAGGTGAGGGGTCTGCTCAGATATTACGGTACAGTTACAGTGGGAGGGGTCCCTGCTCAGATATTACAGGTACAGACAGTTCAGGTGAGGGGCCCCGGCTCAGATATAACAGTACAGTTCAGGTGAGGGGTCCCTGCTCAGATATTCAGGTACAGTTACAGGTGGAGGGGTCCCTGCTTAATAATACAGGTACAGACAGTTACAGGTAAGGGTCCCGCTCAGATATACAGGTACAGGTTGAGGTCCTGCTGAGATATTAAGGTACAGTTACAGGTGAGGGGTCCCTGCTCAGTATATACAGGTACAGGTACAGGTGAGGGGTCCCTGCTCAGAATTGACAGGTACAGTTACAGGTGAGGGGTCCCTGCTCAGATATACGGTACAGTTAAGGTGAGGGGTCCCTGCCTCAGATATACAGGTACAGGTGCGGGGTCCCTGCTGAGAATTACAGGTACAGACCAGTACAGGTGAGGGGTTCCAGTCAGGGACTGTTAACAGGGAACATGGGAGGGGTTACAGGTGGGTTTAGAATTCAAATATATTAGGCAGTAAAACACAATTGCATGTGGACCCTGATTTCCCAGCTTACAGGGACACATTCACCCCGTGCTGTTTCAGGTGCCAGTTCTGGTTAGAATATGTGCGTTAGTACATAGATGGTGCACACAGCTTCCTGGGACCTCGGGCGTGTATGTAATCTCATGGCTGTGTTGTGCGCCACACTTTCTGCTGGTGTTACATCCAGCTGCTGACATCGGAACATGCTGAAGAGGGGTGTGAAACACGGCCAGTCTCACTACGCAGCAAGGTGAAGCCATGGCAGTGACTTAAGGGCTTCTGCCAGGGTTATTGCACTTCTTTGCAGCCACCCATAATAACACCCCAATGTAGAGCGGGCGAACCTGGCCAATCGGTTTCCCGGATTCCCGCAGATGTTACCCCCACAAATCAGTTTCACGGTGGTAAAATCAGCCAATGGAGTTGGCCGGGTTAATCTGCCTGAATACATGTAAATCGCCATTGGATGGAACCTGTGGACGGATCTGTAGAATCCAATTCCGCGGATTCAGCGATCCATTCGTGTGGATTCTTAACAATCCGCCACGGGCGGCGGAGTCCGAGGAATTGGCTTCTACAGATCCGTCCACGGGGCTCGCGGAATCCGCGGTAATAATAATAACAGATCCGCAAAACGCGGAACCGCCTGTTTGAGATCGCACCACTGAATCGTGGACCAAAGGAACCGACCGATCCGCTGGGGATCAGATCCGGCCCTAATTGGCCCAAAAATCCACTCCAAGTAATCCAGGCAACAAATCCAATCCAGGCAACAAAGTTCACAAACAGATCTCTGCTGTGTTCCAAACAGCAGATGGCCATTGCTCTGAAAGCTGTAACAATTATGTGTTACACTTGGTAAATTAATGTTACATTGCAGCATGTCACAGACTGCAGCACAAAGTCAGAAGGCGGCCATTTTGTTAGGCACACTCAGAGTGTTTCAGATTTATAACAGGAGCAGCAAACGATTGCCAGCGTAGGTAAGAAGTAAAAATAACATTGTCACGCGCTTTACATATACACAATCAGAAAAAATTAAAAAAATAGGGAGGGATGCAGTATTTTCTGCTAAACGGCCATAGTATGAGGGGGGAGGAATAACAGGAGCTCCTTGTGACAGCGGCACGATCGGCACTATTGTTGTTAAGGTACAACTCCCATTGTGTGTCTGCTTTAATATATAAATGGGCCGATGTGCGGCCCCTCTGTCCCTTCCTGGGGGTCTCCGCTCTCCAGGTCACTTTATTTCCCTTGGGGGATTTCCAAAGTTCACAGGTCAGGGGGCCAGGGTAAGAGGAGAAGTGACACTTCTATTAGGCTGCCAGGCAGGGGCCCCTGCTCCCCCCGGGAGGGGGGGGGGAGCATGCTCTCACCTACCTGCCTGGTAATCAAATGCAGAGTCTCAGGTGGAAGACAAAGCCAGCCGAGCCTGCAGCACATTGCTCTGCAGCACATTGCTCTGCAGCACATTGCTCTGCAGCACATTGCTCTGCATGGTAGACACATGGATCTAGTTATTATTTGGGAGAAAACCACCAAACTGTGACTCATTTCCAGCACTTGGCTTTTGCATGTAAAGGGGAAACACAATTTGTTTTTTCGTTGACGAGGAAAAGTATTCTCTGTTGAGAGTTTCTAAAGCAAAGACGGACAACTCCGGTCCTCAAGGGCCACCAACAGGTGAGGTTTGCAGGATATCCCTGCTTCAGCACAGGTAGGGTTGCCAAGTGGCTTCTCCAAAATTGCTGGACACAATGGTGAAAGGTGCGATATACTCGAGACACACACACCTCACCGCTTCATGCTGTTTCCTCCTCTCCTTGGCCCCACCCCCAGGCTCCTGACGCCTCCTTCTGATTGGCTGCATTACACAGCAGCCAATCAGGATGGAGGAAGCTGCCCAGCCTCTTAGCAACAGCCCTGCTCTCTCCCTGCCTCGGGAAATCCTGCGGCCCCCAAGCCGGTAGGTCACTATGTCCAGAGAGGGGTAAACCGTATAACATGTACATGTCCAGAGAGGGTAATACCGGTATACAATACATGTCCAGAGGATGGTAATACTGGTAACACATTACATGTCCAGAGAGGTAATAATGGTATACACATACACACCCAGAGAGGTAATACCGGTATACACACACACGCCAGAGCCAGAGAGGTAATACCGGTATACAATACATGTCCAGAGAGGTATAATATGGCATACACCATACACACCCAGAGAGGTAATACCGGTAACACATACACGCCCAGAAAGGTAATACCGGTATACACATACACGCCCAGAGAGGTAATACCGGTATACATCACACGCCCAGAGAGGTAATACCGGTATACACATACACGTCCAGAGAGGAATACCGGTATACAACATACAGTCCAGAGAGGTAATACGGTATACACATACAAGCCCAGAGAGGTAATACGGGATACAACAAACCCAGAGAGGTAATACCGGTATACACATACACGCCAGAAGGTAATACCGGGGATACACATACACGCCCAGAGAGGGTAATACCGGTGGTATACACATACACGCCCAGAGAGGTAATACCGGTATACACATACACGTCCAGAGAGGTAATACCGGTATACACATACACGCCAGAGGTATAACGGTATACAATACACGCCCAGAGAGGTAATAACGGTATACACATACACGCCCAGAGAGGTACGAACGGTATAAATACACCAGAGAGGTAAAAACCGCGATACATGTACATGTCCAGAGAGGTAATAACGGTATCAATACACGCCAGAGAGGTAATACCGGTTATACACTACATGTCCAGAGAGGTAATACCGGTATACAAATACACGCCCAGAGGAGGTGAGAGGAATACCGGTATACACCATACACGCCCAGAGAGGTAATACCGGTATACAAATACCGCCAAGAGAGGTAATATCGGTATACACATACACGCCCAGAGAGGTAATACCGGTATACACATACATGTCCAGAGAGGTAATACCGGTATCAACATACACGCCCGAGAGGTTAATACCGGTATACACATAAACGCCAAGAGAGGTAATATCGGTATACACATACACGCCAGCAGAGAGGGCTATACCGGTATACACATACAGCCAGAGAGGTAATACCGGTATACACAACATGTCCAGAGAGGTAATAACGGTATACACATACACGCCAGACAGGGGTAATACCGGGATACACATACACGCCCAGGAGGTATACCGGTATATACATACCGCCCAGAGAGGTAATACCGGTATACACATACAGCCCAGAGAGGTAATACGGTTACAAATACATGTCCAGGAGAGGTAATACCGGTAACCAAATACCTGCCAGAGAGGTAATACGGTATAAACATACATGCCCAGAGAGGTACATACGGGTACACATAATGCCCAGAGAGAATACACGGTATACACCTACATGCCCAGAGAGGTAATACCGGTATACACATACAACGCCGAGAGGTAATACCGGTATACACATACACGCCCAGAGAGGGTAATACGGTATACACATACACGCCAGATAGGTAATACCGGTAACACATAACGCCAGAGAGGTAATACCGGGTATACACATACACCCCAGAGAGTAATACCAGGTATTACCATACAACGCCCAGAGAGGATAACGGTATACACACTACACGCCCAGAGAGGTAATACCGGTATAACATACACGTCAGAGAGGTAATACGGGTACACATACTAAGATCCAGAGACGGTAATACCGGTAAACATACACACCCAGCGAGGTAGGTAATACCGGTATACCAACACGCCCAGAGAGGTAATACCGGTGTTCATAAAACAGAGGTACTACTACCACTACACACCAGAGATGTCAATACGTATTATACAAAAGCAACAAAAAAAGAGATGTGTCGCTAGTGTACGCGGCGCAATACTTAGGTTTCGGTGGCTGAGGGCAGACGAGGCCCGGTATGAGTTGCCTGCGTGACGTCTTTGTTTTCCTCAGGTAGGTCAAGAACGTAACACATACACGCCCAGAGAGGTAATACCGGTATACACATACACACCCAGAGAGGTAATACCGGTATACACATACACGTCCAGTATTTCCTCAAATTGTTTACTGGACAGAGCATCCAAATACAGGACAGTCCGGTTCAATACTGGACACCTGTTAACCCTTACCACAGGTGGCTCAATCAGTGGCTCAGTCTTCATCTGAGCCACTGATTGAGCCACCTGTGCTGAAGCAGGGATATCCTTGAAAACTGACCTGCTAGTAGACCCTGGAGGACTGGCGTCGGGCCCCCCTATTCTTGTCACTATGGTAGCTGAAGGTTCAGATCTTCATCCAATGGGAGGCTGGACCGCTTCCTCCCTCCTGATTGGCTGCATTACCCAGCAGCGGTCAATCAGGTGGAGGTGTCAGGAGCCTAGGAGAGGAGGAAACAGCATGGAGAAGTGAGAGGTGTGTGTAGCGCATCACACCTTTCAGCATTGTGTCCAGTATTTTTGGAGAAGCCGTATGGCCACCCTAGCTCATATTGGGAGATGGAGCCATTCTCTCCAGCATACAGTAAGTCGGAACCTTGCAGGAAATGTATCCAGCATGAGACGAGATGACCGTTCTGGTCCTACAGCGAATACTAGGGAATATGACATCACCCCTCCGTTCCCCCCCCCCCCGCCCCCCCATTCAATACGGGAGCTCGAGGTCACTGGCAGTTCTAACCCTCAGAGCGGCTGTAAAAATAAACCGTTTTACAAGGTTTTTAAATATTTTACTGGCTCATTTGCAGCCTCCATATTAAAGCTGGATTCTTTTATATCCTGTTCTGAGCTGCTTTACTGCCCCCTGTGACCACACTGAGGCCAGTAAAGGAGCAATATAAATGTTATGTAAGATTTATATCCCTGCCACACTGCACAAAGGGAGGTGGTCCTGGGGACAGGGGGGGGGGGGGGAGGAGGGGAGCTCCTGATACATAACATGCATTACCCATTATAAATTGCTCGTTCCATCTTTATTATAGGGTAACCCCTTCACTGCAGGAATAACCTGAAACAGAAATTCAAAGCAGCCAAGAGCTGAATGGGTTAAATCAGGGGATGCCAACTCTCCAGTTCTCAAGGGCCACCGTCAGGTTTGCAGCATATCCCTGCTTCAGCACAGGTGGCTCAATCAGTGGCTCAGGCGAAGACTGAGCCACTGATTGAGCCACCTGGGCCGCTGCTGGGACTGAAGGAGCCATTCGTGCTGAAGCTAGGACTGATTGAGCCACCTGTGCTGAAGCTGGGCCCCACAAACCTGACCTGTTGGTGGCCCTTGAAGACTGGAATTGGCCACCCCTGGCTGACATGCTTGGAAGTGCAGAGTTGCCGTGTCCGGATAGGCTCTGGAGAGAATGCGGGTGTTGTGCAGGTTGTGTTACCTTTTAATGAACTAGCAGAGTTCCACAGAGCTGTGACAATAGTACAAAGTTTGGAAACCTCACAGGTCTCCTCTTCGCACGTACTGGCCGCGCTCGAGAGAGGTGCAGATTCATTATAAAATCTGCTGTTTCTTATTGATCAAATTGACTGCAGTGAATCATCTGAACGTCTCCGATGTTTAAACTCGACACCCGCTGCGCTCACTCTTGCTCTGCAGGGCGCTGTTGCCTGCTCTGGTACAGAAGGGGGTCTTGGGAGCTAAACCGCATTCATTTCACCCCCTTGGACTCCCTGCTTCCCGAAATACTCACCGTTGTAGATCATGCAGCCCAGGCTGGGCTAGCATTATGGTGGTTTAAAGCAGGGGCGCGCAAAAGGGGGGGGGGGGCAACATTTTTCAGGGCGGGCCTGGCCGTTGCTGAGGCCCCGCGCTCTTCCCTCAAGGCATTTAAATTAATGCATGAGGCCTCTGCAACATCCCTTACCTTGTCTCCGGCGTCGCATCGCCATGGCAACGTGGCGTCAAATGTCGCAGTGGGGTCACGTGACGTCAAGGCAAGGAGGGGACGCACGAGCAGGGGGGGCGCAGCGGGAAAAGTTTGCACTCCCAAGTTTAAAGGTCCAGAGGGGCCAATAAATAAGAAGCCGCATGAGGAAGGACCACAGCAGGGAGAAGTGGCTCAGTGAGGAGAGAACCTGCCCGATAATAACGCCACTGCGTGTGAAGCAGGGGAACCGGTTCTCTTCCCAGTGTCGGCTCCCTCGGGGGAAGTCACTTTATCTCCCTGTGCCTCGGGCTCCAACCCCATTGTAAGCTCCACGAGGCAGGGACTGTGCCTGTAACACTCCTATGTGCGGCGTAACGCGCGATATACTGTAATTGGGACGCGCTTTGTGTCTAACTGGGAGAAAAGTGTTATAGAAAATACAGTTATTATTATTTCATTCACAATTCTAGGCGTTTTTTTTTTAAATAAATCAGTTGTGTAGTAATTAGACTAATTAGAGTATCCTTACTGCATTCTCACCCCACACTTTATGCCCTTTTAATGAAGCTTCCGTGGGTTGCTGTAGCCACCATTTACAAAGGCCTAGCGCCTCCTCTTTTGAAGTAGGCGGCCATATTGCGTGCCCTGGGAAGCAGGATCTTCGGCGCTCGATCCGCAGCTTGGGTCATTGCATGGCCGTAAATGTGAGAAACTGGCGCATTTAGTCAAACAAACAAAAATTGGGGCAAGAGGAAATGCCCGATAAGCCAACAGATCTCCGGGAGCAGGGGGTACCCAAAGCTGAAATGAACGCAGTTTATCTCCGGAGACCCCCAGGCTTCCGGCCTAGTACAGAATGGAAATGCACTTCTCACCCTGTGAGCATGAACTAGTCCTGAAAATGTTCTTTGCATCTCTAGTAACTTCCCCCGGGCTCAGAGTCGCCGCCTTCTGCTGAAGGCCAACCCGGAGAAAATAAAAATCCCTTACTTGATGGCGCGGTGTCTGCCGGCATCCTGCTGCAATTCCCCCTCCAACTGAAGTGAACATGGCTGCCTGGCGTCAAATGACGCCGCGTTGCCATGGCAACTGGACGCTACGTGATGTCATGACGCTACGCAGCACCGCCACGGCAACATGGCGTCATTTGACGCCAGGCAGCCATGTTCACTGCAGTTGGAGGGGGAATTGCAGGAAAATGCCGGTGTCGCCGCCGCACCCAGAGATTGACAGCGGCAACCCGTAGCCCGGAGGTAAGACCCCGAAACCCGGAGTCTCCGGGTCAAACCCGGCGTGGTGGCAACCCTGCTCGGGGCTGCAGAATAAGAAGTCACGTACAAGACGGCGTGAGTGGGCCACAGGGCTGCCACCATTTTCCTGTGTCACACACTGGGGAACCCCACGTGGTACCAATATGGGACTAGATCAGGCAGCGCCAACTCCAGTCCCCAAGGTCCACTAATAGATCAGGTTTTAAGGCTATCCCTGCTTCAGCACACAGGAGAACGGATCGATCGGCAGCTTAGCTAATCACTTGTCAGTGTACAGATTGTATTGATGTACATATGGAATGGATATGTTTTTTTTAATTATTATTTAAGAGAAAGGCAGCTTGAACTGCAGCTTTAAAATCCTTCATTTATCAAATGATAACATTGAACATAAATATAATTTGCCCATAGATTTTATTTAAGTATCTGATAAGAATGTATTTCAGACAACATGAAGAAAAAGTGTGTTTACATATTGTTTAGTTAATGCATTTAAGAATTGTTTTGCTCGTGTTTCTGCTATTTTCTGGGAAAATAAATTAAAACACTAGAAAAATAATTCATGTTATGGTTTTTAAATTCTGGCGAAATTACAATATGTTCAAAGCAATATACTACAAACACAAAAGAGCTACAAATGTAGCTAGAAAAAAAACTTTATTTCAAAAAGCGAACAAAATCAGTCACATTTATACAATACAATGGCAAAAAAAAAAAAAGTATAATCAAATCAATGACTAAATGTTTCAAAAGTACACCCTTGTGAAAATTAATGAATAGGCTGCAGTTTAATGTATATGTACACAAAATATCAAAGGCTTCTGTTAATAGAATAAGCCAATTGCTCAAATATTTACAGCTATTGACCAAAACCATCCAACTCTAACACTCCCTAAACACAAGTGCAAGACCATCCAATGGTGAAACACTCCCAGTACGTATTAATGTGGGATATAATTGCACAAAACCCCCATAATGTAAGAATGGTCACAATGTAAAGATTTTTCAAATTTAAGTGCCATTTTCTCTAAATATGTGGTGTTGTAGGGAATGAGGTTTGTACGGATATATTCTGCACCAATACATTTTGCTGTACTTTCATTTTCAGTGTTTAAATGTCCTGGAGTTGCCACTTAGAACATAATCAAGGTTACAGTAAAATTAGTTCATTGGAACGGATGTCATGTACAATTACTGTGGTATTATTTTGGCTTCTAAATGCCAAACTGTTAATAGTTTGTACTCTTCTACTGATGTGTATTACGTTTGTAAATACTTTCCTGTGAAAATGAGAATGTGCAATAGACTAGTTATTTGGGACATGCAACATCAATCACTTCCCGTAGACCCAAATGGATAGTACTGAGGAAATTCATGGATAATTTTCAAAGCTTCATCATAGAGACCAAGATCTGAAGAAAAAGCAAAATAGACCATTTACACACAAAAAAAAACAAGATTTGTATTACTGATAAAGATCAGAGAAACACAATGACTGTGAAAGAACAAACATTGTTACAAATAGGAAGCAACTGGGCAATAGTTTACATTTCAGAAAAAACTGACGTTACTTTTTCTAAACCCCACCATTGCTGAGTAAATAGCAACAAGCC
This sequence comes from Ascaphus truei, assembly GCA_036426205.1. Taxonomy (NCBI): domain Eukaryota; kingdom Metazoa; phylum Chordata; class Amphibia; order Anura; family Ascaphidae; genus Ascaphus; species Ascaphus truei. Next base: position 13,900,743 of record CM071583.1, read on the forward strand.
AATGTGTTAATGTATTCACGCTCTTTACTAAATGAACAATGTTTTCCCATAAAGTGGTAAAAAAGTAAGAAAAAATGGGAATGAAGCCAATCCACAACTTTCCCTTCAAAATATTTTCATTTTATTTGCTTTGACAGAAAAGTGTAACGAAGTACGGACAATAGTCCCCATTGCCCTTGTGACCCGAGATTAATATTGGTATTAATTGCTCGGGGTGGTGGCGCGATTTTCCCATACTATGCATTTCCAAATCGAAAGCCAGGTGGAACATTGCCATAAACCAACCTGTTTCGAGGTCAGACCTGTGCTTTAGTACAGCCCAACCCCCTTATAACGCTGTGCTTGGGGTCCAAAGAATCACATCGCGGTATAAGCAGATCGTGTTAGAGATATTGAACAATTGTATGCATTGTACAATAAAGTATTTAAGACACCAATAATTGTGTTGTAAAGTATTCATAAATACGAAAATTGGGAGCCACGCTTGCATGGCGTTATAAGCGATCCGCGTTGTAATGGATCGTGCTATAACGAGGCTGAGCTGTACATTCTATAGCTGTACAGCTGGTGTAATAGCACCAGGCATATGAAAGCGAGACCCATAGCAACGTACAGACAGACACGGATATATAAATCGGGTTATATATACGACTCCCTTTTGCTAAACAAACAGTACCAGATTTCTTTGGAAACAACAGCACAAAAGTACATATTATTTATTTATAAAATATTTTACCAGGAAGTAATACACTGAGAGTTACCGCTCGTTCTCATGTATGTCCTGGGCACAGAGTAATGATGACAGATACATGGTTACAGATACATAGTTACATTAAGTGAGCAGGGTATACATTATATACAAGACATTGCATGCACAGTTAGAGATAATATATATTACAGGCGTATGTAACAGTTACAGACCAGGTTACAATGTGAGACAGCTTTAGTTTTGAAAGAATTTAGACTGGTGGTGGATGTGAGAGTCTCCGGTAGATTGTTCCAGTTTTGGAGGGCACGGTAAGAGAAGGAGGAGCGGCCGGATACTTTGTTGAGCCTTGGGACCATGAACAGTCTTTTGGAGTCAGATCTCAGGTGATAAGTGCTGCGTGTGGTAGGGGTGAGGAGCTTGTTCAGATAGACGGGTCGCTTGCCCAGAAAGTATTTGAAGGAAAGACAGGAAAGATGAACTTTGCGCCTCAAGTGATGACCAATCTAGTTCTTTGAGCATTTCGCAGCGATATGTGTTGTAGTTGCATTGGAGAACAAAACGGCATTTTAAATTGTAATTGTGTAATATAATTGTGTGTGTGCGTGTCTCTATACCGTGTTCAGGAAAAAAGGGACCTTTTGTTTGTCACTATATCTTCTATATTTCTCCCTCATTCCCCATGAAAATGTGCACGGTTGTAGGTCTGTTCTGTAGAGTAACACGATATAAGAAGCACAATGTAGATAATCAACTGATAACTAAATTGATGTCGCTGTATTATGTCAACAAGTACTAGGTGCACTGCGGGAGGTACGTGTTCATTAAGCAGGAAATAAGATTTTTTACCTTCGTAGCTCATAGATGTGTTAAACGGTTATAATGTAATCTGATCTGTAACACTAAGATTACTAGCAAGTTTGAGTTCAAAGTATGTATATTAAAGCTGCAGTTCAGGCTCCCGGTTTAACTTTAATAGTTTCATGTGGGCAATCTCTACGTACCCAAAGAATTGCATAGCTGCCGGTCAATTCATTCTCCGTTTATTGATCGGCAAAGTTTGGCGACATCTTTAATTATGGGGAATGTAAATGGTTGCTATAGGAACAAGCATGCTTGTTAAAATAGAATACAAGAAAATTGGTCTTTCAAAGTTGTTGTTGTTTTTTAAAACAGAAAATGCTAAAAGTATTTTTTCTTACTACAGAACTGATTTATTAAATAAAACACACATGCAGGATATTGCTTGAACTGCAGCTTTAAAATCCCCTCCTTCTGCTGAAACGCCCGACGACGAGAACGCCGCTGGCTGATAGCATGATCGATAACACGCTGATCCAGCGGCTCTCGCTCCTGAATGATACGAATTCGTTTTTTCAGTCCTCCTAGCGCCCGGCCTTTATCGGGAGTCATTTTCTGTCTGCGTTTTGGACCATAATACTTGCTCTGTCTCCAGCGTTTTATAACGCGCTTATCTTCTTCGCTAAACACCATTTTGTAACTATGCGCGTGATGAGATCATCGCGTCATCACCAATTCCAAAGAATATTTAATAGATTATCAAATCATTCTTAAATGTAATAAATCTCCTCTGACAGACCCATAATTGCTCACGTTTTCATGAAAATGGAGTGATTGTTCTGCAAGATATGATGAAGAATAAAAGGGGTCACGTTTTGAGAGAGAGAGAGGGGGAGAGAGACAGAGAGGGAGACGAGAGAGAGAGAGAGAGAGAGAGAGAGAGAGAGAGAGAGAGACAGACAGACAGACAGACAGAGAGACAGAGAGACGAGAGAGAGAGGGACAGACAGACAGAGAGACATGAGGATGAATGTTTGATCAAATTAGGAGCTGATGCTCAATTCCAGTCCTTAAACTCTCCCCCCCCCCCCCCAACCGGTCAGGTTTTCAGAATATTCCTGCTTCAGCACAGGTGGCTCAATCAGTTCATGCTCAGCACAGGTGGCTCAGGGGTTGCTATAGCAACCATTTCATTCCCGTGCTGAAGCTGGGATATCCTGAAAACCTGACCTGTTGAGGGGGCGGGGAGGGGGGGGGGTTGAGGACTGGAATTGAGCCCCCTTGCTTCAATATGTCACATTTTAAACAACACAGAAACGTCCCAATCAGAATAATACCTCCTTCAATGTCTTGGATAATGGAAACCATTTCCTAGGGCAGGGGCCCCCCTGCCTGCTCTCCTCCGTTGTTGCCCCCCCCCCCCTTACCTCGCGCGGCGTTAAATGATGCAGCGGGGTCGTGTCACGTGACCCATGGTGTCATTTGACGTCACACCAACGTGGCAACCGTGATGTCACATGACCCCGCGGCGCCATTTGACGCAGCGTTGCCATGGTCACGTGTCCTGAAGCCGGCTGAATCCCGGTAAGTAGAGGTTGCAGAGGCCTCGCGCGGTCCCCTGGCATTTAATTTAAATGCCTTGGGGAAGAGCGCGGGACCTCTGCAACCACCCGTGCCCCCCCCCCCCCCCCCCAAAAAATCTCAGGGAGCGCCCCCCCACTGTCCTAGGACATGCTGACCGCTGGGGTCTCCGCAGGTAGTTTGGAAGCAGCAGACTCCTATATTCTGGCCTGGATTCATTGTTTGGTGCAGTGCTGTGACCTGGGGGGGTTTGGTTTTCCAACACCGTGCACCTACTCCCCCCCCCCCCTTCTTCTCACTGCCAGAGAGACCTGCAATGGTTTGTGGGAATTAATTCAGTGATAGGGAATCATTTGTCTTGATTTATTCTCATCCCTGCAGCTGGAATTAGGGACCATTCTACCAAGATAATAATAATAATAATAATAATAATATAATTGCACCTGGCCGTGGCTGACACATTACGGAGAGGTCACTCTGCGCCCTCTTTCTGACCATTAAATCAAAAACATAACAAAGCCAAGTGACCCCAGATGAAGGACATTGTGCCAGCCCAGACAGCTGGAGTTGGATATACAGTTAACAGGAGTAAATAGAGGGCAAAGCGCACAAGCAAAAACGGAGCAGGAAGGACCCAGAATCAAAAATAAATTAAAGGGGCACTTTAATGTGACAAGAGACCCATCCAACGTGTTTCGAACGTCACAGCGATCTTTTTCTGGCATTGGAGCGCTTTAGCCTATTTTTTCTATCTTGCTGGAGTTGGATATATGCCTACAAATGTGTGGCCTTCCCAATAAATGGGGCACAGTTGCCACCCCCCTGGTGCAGGGGGTATAAAGGGGTATACATTGGCAAGGACCCCGCTCTCACTGATCCCACGGAAGCTGTTCCCAGCTCTGTCTCCCTGAACGGGCAGGAATAGCTTGGGACCAGCTCTGGTCACGTGAGACTCTGACCTACATCCCACCGAGGGAAGGCAACCTCTGCTGGGTCTGTGCCAATTGCAAAGACCCCTGCCCACGTCCCCCCACAGCTTTGGTGGGGTTCAAAGAGCAGCAACACCCCGACCGAGAATGTATCTGTGTCCCCAATAATTCCCGTTTTATTTTTATATCCCGATCGCGTCATTCTTTTAACCCTTTTAATGCCCCGGAGTTTCCCCGTGCCTTGTTCTTCACTGCGTTGCTGCCCTCTCCGGTACTTATGGGGTTAAAGGCAGGGAGAGCCGCTGGTCCCCGCTAATCCTGGTTTATTTGCCCGCGTGGAGGGGGGGGGGGGGTCACATTTGTCATTTGAACGCCGTGTTACCAGGCAGGACCTGGAAGAGGAATTATCCATTCGGTTTTTTTATAGGATTAGGAGTGACCCAGTGATAAATACGCTGGTCTTGGAAGTGGGAGAATCCCCACTCGGCTGCCTGTGACCGTGGATAAGTTTCCTTAGGTGCTCAAGCATCAAATTGGATTGTAAGCACCGTGGGGGCAAAAGGCTTGTTCTGATTAATAGGAAGAAATGAGAAAAATGAACGTTTTTAACTTCTCTGGGACTGGCGGTTTTAGGATATCAGCACGTACATCAAATAGTAATTATTAGTAGTTATTCTGAATAATTGTATTGTGCTCACGATGAAACCTGTAAGTGCAAACTGTTCCGGATAATAGCAAGCAATATCCTAGATGTGTTTTAAAAAACAAAATCTGTTAAAAATAAAGTCTGGCAGATTTGCTACATGGAAAAAATGGTTAGTCGTAATAACGACACCTACACAGATTTTCAGAAGGTGTGGTTACCTTGGATTCTGAGTGAAAATCAACCAGAAATTAATACCCACTTAAATTTGTTGTAACAAAAAAAAAGGGAAAAAAAAAATAAAGGATATTTATATTAACTGTGTGATAGAATATTTTAAGAAATCTTGTTAGGTAAAATTGTAAATGAATGTGAACTTTCTCCCATCTCTATTTTCTGTACCCTTCCCTCCCCCCCATTTTTAATTTTCTTCAGTCCTCCCCTCTCCCTAAAATTTTTTACTAAAAATTAAGTTTAAAAAAAAAAAATCCGTCCTGCAGTATTAGATAATACAAACTACCTTTTTTTTATTTTAAAATTCAACTCGTAATGACATTTCTAATTAGTTTTAATATACAGATAATCCATTGATTTCTACAGCAGGCTTTAGCCACCTCCCCAGCAGTGCAAGATCTTTGTAACACTTTCCTGTTTGCGATCATTTGTTGCCAATATTCCCAACAATAGATAATGTTACCTCAGTAATATAAGGATACATTGTAGCTGCGACTACTCTGACCGAAGCATTGATTTGAAGTGGAAAGGCGGCCATTTAGTGAAACCCGGGAAGCAGGATTTTGTTGATCGATCACGGGAGAACAAATCGATCGGCAGCTTAGGCAATTCGTTTTCAATAAAGATAAATCAAAGATATATTAAAACAAAAATATTTGTTATCTTAACTCGGTGCCCAGGACATACGTGAAAACGAAAGTTAACTCTCGATGTATTACTTCCTGGTAACACATTCTTAAAAATAAATAATAAATAATATATATATATTTTAATGTAAGCTGCTTGGATTTTAACAGCAAGAGGGATGCGATCCATAGCTGTACTGGTCCCAGGCATTGAATGATACTCTTGTAAAATGCGCATATGTTTGTGGAAAGGAAGCAGAGGTCACAGGCTGGGCGCCTGAAGGTCGCAGAGACCCCCCCCCCCCTCTTGTAATTTAAAGCGGCAGCCCATACTGATCACCATCTCTTTTGCATTTTTCAATCTAATTTAAAGGATCAATTCTCGCCATTTCCAATACTCTTTATTTTTTAAAAATATAAAATCGCTGAGATAGAAGTGTTTTAATTATGACGTGTCTGTCCCCTGGGAGATTAAAATGGAGCCCGGTTGAAAAAAAGGGAACATGGGAGGGAAAGAAATAAACCTAGATATAAGGCAGGGGGGCTCAACTCCAGTCCTCAAGCTCCCCCAACTGGTTTGCAGGATATCCCTGCTTCAGCACAGGTGACTCAATCAGTCCCAGCTTCAGCACCGGTGGTCCAGTCTTTGACTGAGCCTCTGGTTGAGCCACCGGTGCTGAAGCTGGGATAGCCTGACCTGTTGGGTCGGTGGGGGGTGGGAGGAGGGGGATTGAGGACTGGAGTTGAGCACCCCTGATATAAGGCATACACTGATAGAAACAAGGACAAAAGGCACATTGATTCCGCAAGGTTAGCCAATAATAGATCAAAAGAAGGGATAACATAAACGAACGTAACGACCAGGGATATTACTGGGCCGACTCGTGCAACGCTAGAATCACAGCACTAACCCCTACTATTTGTATCACTGTTATTTTGGCTCACCGTTTATGTTAATTTCATTTTGTATATCACTATCACTGTTATTATTGCTTACGTTGATATATGTAACTGAGACAAGGTATTATAAATGATGCTGTGGGAGCTTCTAACGCAGGGGTACGCAATTCCAGTCCTCAAGGGCAACCAACAGGTCAGGTATTAGGGATATCCCTGCTTCAGCACAGGTGGCTCAATCACTGGCTCAGTCAGAATGACTGTGCTGAAGCAGGGATATCCATAAAAGTGGACTTGTTGGTGGCCCATGAGGACTGGAGTTGGCCACCCCTGCCCCAGGGGTCGCCGGACGGGTGACCTGACAACGATCCTTGAAGCCACGGCAGAGCTGTTGTTGCATATTTCTATACGAGCGGTTGAAGTATGAAGTGTCCATGAGGTAAAAAAAAAGTTGGCGGTTACCATGGTAACTGCAGCCCCTCCGGGGTTAAGGAAACCGTTATCGCTAAAAAGAATTGAGCAGGAAATGCTGCGCGGGCCAGAAGCCAGCGTTATATTTATTACACTGCTGCGGGGTGTGGGGGGGACTCCTGCTTTAAGGGAAATGCTGGGGGTCACCGTGAATAAATTGCAGTAGGTTTTGGGGCCTGGCTGTTCTTTGGACCGTAAGAAAGGAATACAAGGTGCAGTATAAACAGTACAGTGCCGAGTATCACTACGATTGCTTCCCTGCTGCGCCTGACAGTCTGCTCCTTCCTTAGCCATGTCTGATTTCCACCTGGTCCCGCGGGACGCGGTGCTGGAGGAAGGCGGCGTGGCCAGATTCCAGTGTCAGATCGGCGGCCTGCCGGAACCAGACATTGTGTGGGAGCGAAATGGGGAGACTGTCGACACACAGAACCCAAGGTAGGAGACGGGACCCTGTCCCCTGTCCTGTCACCCTGTCCATGACGTGTACCCCCGGCACTGACCCTCTCACCTGCCTCCTGTGCTTGTGTCCTCTGGCCTGTCACTGCAACTTCTGTACTGTCTCCATACTGTACCTCTGCACTTTCACCCTGTCCTCTCACCCTGCCCCGTGCTGTCACCCAGCCCCCTGCACTGTCACCCTGCCCCCTGTCCTGTCACCCTGCCCCCTGTCCTGTCACCCTGCCCCTTGTCCTGTCACCCTGCCCTGTCACGCTGCCCCCTGCACTGTCACCCTGCCCCCTGTCCTGTCACCCTGCCCCGTCACCCTGCCCCCTGTCCTGTCACCCTGCCCCTGACTTGTGACCCCTGCCCTGTCACTGCTTCCCCTGTATCCATACTGTACCTCTGCACTGTCTCCAAACTGTACCTCTGCACTACCAACTTGCTCCCTGCACTGTCACCCTGCCCCGTGCACTGTCCCGTTCTGTCACCCTGCCAGTGACTTGTGCCCCCTCACTGTCACCCGGCCCTCGGCACTGTCACCCTGCCCTCTCACCCTGCCCTGTCAATCAGTTGCACAGATGACAGCCTCCCTCACTCAGAGAGGAACACGTTAACCTCTCTGCTGGAGTGTGTGTCAGGTGTGTGTCAGTGACATTAGTCACCAAGTGGACACAGTACAGCCATCAGTGTCCCCTCTGCTGTAACACACAGATACACCCTGCTGCCCACTGGTGTCCTGCAGATAACAGCACTGCGAGCGGAGGATACCGGCACCTACCGCTGCGTGGCCATCAACGCAGCTGGCGTGAAGCAGAGTCCTGCGGCAGCACTGACCGTCACAGGTATGAGAGCCGGATTGGTCAAACATATAGAAAGAATGATAAATAATGTGTATATATATATATATATACCACACTTATTAAGGTTATGGTGGGTAAAAAAAAGTGACAAAACCCCTCCACAGTAAAGCCAGTAAACCCACTCACAGACATGTTTCAACCTTGATGGGTATCATCAGTGTGAGGTTGGTTGCTGGCTCTGCTGGTTTGAGACTAAGAGTAGGTAATCACCACACATCCTGTGAATGGGTTTACTGGCTTTGCATCTCACCTCAGCCTGTGCTTAAAAGCTGTGTTTAAAGCAGCATGCATTGGCTAAAGGGTTGCTCGTGTAATATGAGCTTGAGACAAAAGGTGGCACTGTGTGCTCATTTGCATGTAATTTCCCAGAATCCCTTGCTGCAGTGGAAGTGCTGTTTGCTGGGCGATAATGGTGAAAGACAGGTCTAAGACATGCAAATGAACATACAGTAATATTTACAGTTGCTATATGCTTTACTGTGGAGGGTTTTTGTCACTTTTTTTTACCAACCATACCCTTAATAAGTGTGGTGAATACCTACTCTTAGTCTCAAACCAGCAACCAACCTCACACTGATGATACCCATCAAGGTTGAAACATGTCTGTGAGTGGTTTACTGGCTTTGCATCTCACCCCAGCCTATGCTTAAAAGCTGTGTTTAAAGCAGCATGCATTTGGCTTAAGGGTTGCTCGTATAATATGAGCTTGAGACAAAAGATGGCACTGTGTGCTCATTTGCATGTCATTTCCCAGACCGCTTGCTGCAGTGGAAGTGCTGTGTGATAATGGTGAAAGACAGGGTTGCAGACATGTCTAAGACATGCAAATGAACATACAGTAATATTTAACGCACGCACGCATATCTGACTGTATCGTATGGCTTGACTGTAGATGGTTGCATGCTTAGTGTGTGTGGAGTGGAAGCTGTTGTCCCTCAAATAGCTGTCTCTGTCTGTAGGTTTGCGGTATACAGAAGTCTGTAGTTGGTTGTTCTTTATAGTAATGGTGGTGTCTAGGAAAGATACTTCATCCGGGGAATGGGTGAGTTTGAGGTTGATGGTCGGGTGGAACGTATTGAAGGTCTCATGGAACTGTATGAGGTCCTGTTCACCAGATGTCCAAATCAGGAGGATGTCATCAGTGTACCGAAGGTATGTAAGGGGTTTCAAGTGACAGGTGGAAAGGAAGTCACTTTCCAGTTTTGCGCAGAACAGATTGGCATACTGTGGCGCCATCCGAGTGCCCATAGCGGTCCCAGTTGTCTGGAGGTATGTGTCATTTCCAAATGTGAAGTAGTTATGGGTCAGAATAAATTCGATGCATTTAGTCACTGTCTCTGTGAGTGGCTCCTGCGGTCCCAGAAAGTATCTGCAGGCTGAAATCCCATCTTTGTGGGGGTTGTTTGTGTAGAGTGATTCTACATCCATGGTTGCTAGTAGTGTTCCTGTTGGGAGGGAGCCAATGGCATTAAGTTTGTTTAGCAGGTCGGTGGTGTCCATATAGTTGGGTGTGTTCCTGACAAGTGGTTTTAGAATGCCTTCCACACAGCCAGAAATATTCTCAGTCAGTGTGCCAGATCCAGAGATAATAGGGTGCCCAGGGTTATCCTCTTTGTGAATTTTAGGGAGCATGTAGAATGTGCCAGGTTTGGGGTTAGCTGGTATCAGGTCCAGAATATGTTCTCTTGTGTGGATCGGGAGTGTTTTAATGATACTGTTGAGTTCTCTCATGTATTTTGTTGTTGAATCCTCCTGCAGTTTGGTGTAATACTTTGCATCAAAGAGTTGTCTGTGGGCTCTATATATAGATATATACTGTATATAATGTGTGTTGCAGGCTCACACTACACTGGTTACAAGGACCCCATGATCTTGGTTGGCCCTGAGAACCTCACTAAGACCGTTCACCAGACAGCGATTCTGGAATGCATGGCTACGGGAAACCCCAGGCCCATCGTGTCCTGGAGCCGCCTCGGTAAGTTTCCATGAGATTGGTTTAACCAGACAGCTAGATTTCAAATTTGAAACCCTCCACTGCTAGAGGAAACAGGTAACAAGGTTTCCCCCTCTATTTACTTCTCCTGGAGATGGTTTACAGAGTAACACACATGTTATGGGATGATTGAATTATGCATCTCTCTGCATGAAAAGACTCAGTCAAGGAAATGAATGACCTTGACCAGGTACACCCCACCCAACCATTCACCCACCCCAACCTGCACCCAGCAATTCACCCACCCCAACCTTCACCCATTCATTCACCCAACCCCAACCTGCACCCAACCATTCACCCACCCCAACCTGCACCCAACCATTCACCCACCCAACTGTTCACCCACCCCAACCTTCACCCAACCATTCACCCACCCCAACCTATTTATTTATTATTTATTTATTTATAAAATGTTTTACCAGGTAGTAATACATTGAGAGTTACCTCTCGTTTTCAAGTATGTCCTGGACCTACACCCAACCATTCACCCACCGCAACCTGCAACCAACAATTCACCACCCCAACCACGCACCCAACCATTCACCCACCCCAAACATTCACCCACCCCAACCTGCACCCAACCATTCACCCACCCCAACCTGCACCCAACCATTCACCCACCCCAACCTGCACCCAACCATTCACCAAACCCAACATGACAAAAAAAAATGAAAACCACTCCAACCATTCAACTCACCCAAACGAAACCTTGTAAACACACCACTCATTCAAACCCACCCAACCAACCAATTCACCCACCCAATCGCACCAACCATTCACCACTCAACCTGAACCCAACCATTCACCCACCCCAACCACAGTGCACCACAACCATTCAACCATCAACTGCACCCAACCATTCACCCACCCCAATCTGCCCCCAACCATTCACCACTCCAACCTGCACCCAACCATTCACCCACCCCAACATGCACCCAACCATTCACCACTCCAACCTGCACCCAACCATTCACCCACCCCAATCTGCACCCAACCATTCACACTCCAACCTGCACCCAACCATTCACCCACCCCAACCTGCACCCAACCTTCACACCATCCCAACCTGACACCCAACCATTAACCACCCCAACATCCCCAACCCAACCATTCACCCACCCCAACCTGCACCCAACCATTCACACATCCCAACCTGCACCCAACCATTCACCCACCCCAACCTGCACCCAACCCTTCACCCGCCCCAACCTGCACCCAACCATTCACCCACCCCTACAGCTTTTATTCAACCATTTTCCATTAACAGGAAGACCCGGCCTGTCTGGATTTAGCAATACCACCATCAAACTAAAGCCACCAGCCCACATGGTCCTCTGTGCCCCACCCCCAGCGGGCATTCATCCTTTCCCACCCAATCAGATGCAGAGAAACCCCTCCAGCCATAAGGCCACAGATCCCCGCATCCTCACCCTACTTAAACAACTGTTCCAGCTCGCTCGCTATACCAGCAATGCCACCCCACAAAGCGGTGACATACACCCAACAACCTCAAAAATACAAAGCCTGCCAACATTATATAACCACATTGTGGGTGGTTGCGTGGGGCTCCTCTCTTCCCGATGAGTTACATGGGAGGGGTCTCTGAAAGCAAGATGACCCCCCCAGGTTCCCTCATTGCTGGGTGGGATTTGTGCGTTATATGGACCATTGAGAGTTCTTCATGGTGTGTAGCTCAAGGTTCTAGTAGGCACATTGGTCCTGGAAAATTGTAGATTCATGGTAGATGGGAATACCTTTGATAGTGTGTACAGAGCTTTCCAAGGGGTGGTATATCAAACATGGATACTTAAGGGGTATTTCACCAGAGGATCTACGTTGAATGAAGATAAGCTTATTTAAGTTATTGTGCCTGTAGTCCTAGAGCCCAGCACAGTTTTTTCTATCACTCCTGACACGTTCTGCCTGTCGGAGCTGGTCCTGCGGTGAAGGTTTGTCACACAGATAACACAACGGATACAGCGTGTCATGGTGGGATGCAGGGAGGCGCAGTGGACGCTGCCTTTAACACACCTGTGCTCTGCTCTCTTGCAGACGGGCGCCCGATAGGTGTGGAGGGAATCCAGGTTTTGGGGACGGGAAACCTGATGATTTCGGACCTGACTGTGCATCACTCTGGGGTCTACGTGTGCGCAGCCAACAAGCCCGGAACAAGAGTGCGCAGGACCGCGCAGGGGCGCCTGGTGGTGCAGGGTAAGCAAGCACTGGACGGGGACCCGTAACTGTCACTTAAAGCGTCTGTGTCAATATTCCGTCAAATGAAAGAACTTGGGCATGTAACACCTTGGGTACAATGTTAATGGCTATTTGATGCATGGCGTGGGAGGATTTCAGCCCATTCATATGAGTAGGAGCGGCTCAGTGAGTAAAGACACTGACTGGCACGGAGTGTGAAGCAGGGGGGCCTGGCTCAATTCCCGGTGTCGGCTCCTTGTGACCTTGGGCAAGTCACTTTATCTCCCTGTGCCTCAGGCACCAAAATCATAGATTGTAAGCTCTACGGGGCAGGAACCTGTGCCTGCAAAATGTCTCTGTAAAGCGCTATGTAAAAACTAGCATATATATATATATATATATGAAATAATAAATTAACTCATGATTTTCCTCCCTCCATGAAACGAGCCCCATCGCGCTGTAATGTGCTGCCGGCACTGAAGGGGTTAATATAGTGCCCGCCTCACAACCCCCCCCCCCCCCGGTAAATCACTTTATCTCCCTGTGCCTCAGGCACCAAAAACATAGATAGGTACAGTAGCTCATCTGGGCAGGGACTGTGTCTATACAATTCCAATGTACAATTCTGCTTACAGTGCACACTGTATTGTAATTGTGAAGCACTTTGAGTTCTGATGGGAGAAAAGTGCTATATGAAATAAAGTTATTACAGCTTGTTCAAGTTAGCACACCCAATTCGGCACTAACTCTTAACGACTTGAATCTGCTCCATAGTGCTTTTTGTTGCTGCAGATTTAATTTTACTTTAAACATTAAAGGCTTGTGCAATAAATGAATATTGGACTTTCGTTGCTTGTGAAAATCGTCAATATTCTGCAAAAACTTGTCTACTTTGCTTGCATTCTTTACTGCACAGATCATAAATCAGGCACAGACACACATCTTTAGCGTACTGAAGTCTGAGTCGGGACTTGGTAGTGCAATGTAAGGTTTCACATTAAAAATATATTTCATCAGCAAATGTTTTCTCTTTTCATACAGTACCTGATAATGTTTTATTTCAAATAGTAAATCTTACACTTTAATGCTGTAAATTGTATACAAAACCATAAGCTCTTCAACAGCAATAATATTTTTATGAGCTGGGTTTACACAAAGTCACAAAGTCTCCTGGGCATCCCAAAAGGGTTCCCTGTAATTTTCAGGTCATTTGAAAAGTGTACCAAATACATAAGAATTTACAATGCATCCGATCTCAGGCGCGCTATTAGAGAGGGTTGGGGTTCCTTACAATGCATCTGATCTCAGACACACTATTAGAGAGGGTTGGGGTACCTTATAATGCATCTGATTTCAGACGCGCTATTAGAGAGGGTTGGGGTTCCTTATTTTCATCTATTAAACATATCGCACCTAGTAACCCACTCTTGTCCCAGGTGGGTTTACACAAAAAAAGAAAATGTTTTGATTGTCCTTTTTAAGCGCTCTGTCTGTCGCCCCCTCTCCCCCCTCAGCTCTCTGACCATATCTGGTCTCAGCCAGGAGGACGAGGCTATCTACCAGTGCATAGCGCAGAACAGCGCCGGCTCCAGTCAGGCCAGCGCCCGGCTCACCGTGTTTTGGGCAGAGGGCCTACCTGGGCCACCACAGCACATCACGGCGACCACCGTGGCGTCCACCTCTATCCAGGTGTCTTGGAGCGAACCGCAGGAGAACACGCGGGAGATCATCGGATACGTAGTGCACATTCGGAAGACTGCAGGTACTCACCACGGGGCCCCCCAGTGAAACAGTGGCTCGGCGGGTCATTTCAGCCGGTCCACCATCTGTCCACGGTCATTTAGGGCACTAGTGCTGAACTCAAGAGTCCTCAACAGATCAGGTTTTCAGGATATCCAGCTTCAGCTGTTTTGTAGTTTCTTTTTTTTTTTTTACTTGCCTGAATTAGGGGGGTGCCCCAACCTTTGGAGACCCTCTCAGTTCCCAAGTGTCCAGCAGGAGTCCAGCTCGCCCCAGCGATCAATAGAACGTGGCAACGTCACTCGGGTGATGTGACATCGGGATATGATGTTGGGACTTTCTTGTCATAAACCCGCTGCCATACTGTATATGTATGCATTTAACTCCTTTGCTGCCACAAAGAGTTGCAATGTGTTGCTTTGCACCGTGGCATTCTAAGACCCCTCTGGAAGCAACGAGGGGTTAATTTATAAAGGTCAGCAAAGGGTTAACCATTCACACCTTGCCACACAGACATATCAGAGGCAGGTAACGCCAGGCATCACGTGCAATTTTACAAGCTCTCTAATACATATGTATGTAGCTAATTTACATGTAATTGGACTAATCACCATAGAGATTAGGGCAATTTGCATTAAGTGTTTTTTTTCCCCTGAAAATTAGGCGGGGAGTTACTCATACCCGTGTACTCGAGATCAGCTGTAAGTACTTAACCAACGGGGTAACCGCGCAGCGGGGTAACAGTACCTTCTGTCCACCTGCACCATCATTCTTTCTCCCACATCACCTACTGTATTTATTGTAAACATAGATGTCCTATTTTTTGACGCCCTTTCACCCACGCCCCTGATCTCACTTTTTGATATTCTCTCTTCGTGCGATTTTTGCCGCCGTGCGATCGAGGGATTTCCGTAGCACAGAAAAGAAAATGGACCCGTAATGAGAACGTGGCTTTGTTGCTGGTTATTTAATGCAGGGGAGTGGTCAACTCCAGTCCTCAAGCCCCCCCCCCCACCCCCCAACAGGTCAGGTTCTCATGATATCCCAGCTTCAGCACAGGTGGCTCAATCAGAGACTGAGCCACCTGTGCTGACGCAGGGACTGATTGAGCCACCTGTGCTGAAGCTGAGCCTGATTGAGCCACGTGTGCTGAAGCTGGGATATCCTGAAAACCTGACCTGTTAGACGGGGGGGGGGAGAGCTTGAGGACTGGCGTTGAGCACCTCTGATTGTCCCAAATGAGCTTTCTTCATGGATGTTGGGTAATTCGAACACCAAGCTCTGAAGATCTCACAGGGGCGACAGAAACTGACACATTGAAACATACTAACATTCACCGTTCACGTTTTCTTTCTACTAAAGTATCACAGATACACTTTAGTCCCCCTGCTCGCTCTTTCCAATATATTGCTTCAGCTGCCCTGAAATCTAGTACCTTTCGAGAATTTTTGGTGCTCTCTGCTGGTTGGCTGTTCCACGCACCCACATACCAATGAAGATATCGAGGTCCATGGGGGTTAATGATGTGTTGAGGCTCTCTCCTCCCTCACAGGTCGCTGTCCCTCCCTTTTATGCTCTCCTTCCAGATCCTGTACAGATGGAGTATCAAGAGGCGGTGAGCAAGGCCACCTTCCAGCAGCTTGTGACAGACCTCGAGCCCTCAACCACCTACAGCTTCTACATAAAGGCCTACACCTCCCGCGGAGCCAGCAAAGCGTCAGCGACCGCGGTGCAAAGCACTCTGGGAGAAGGTAGGAGAGAGGAAAGGCTCACAGCATTGATACAAATCAATAACCTAAGTTGGGAAGGTCTGAAGCCTGACAATGAATTGATTATTACTCCGCAGAGATATTACTAGTAATGCTACTTGCTATGTTACTATATCTGCCTTGGCCTGTTTCCGGCACTCCTGAACCTTCACATTAGAATACCCACAGTGTGCTGAGCCCATAGAAACTAATAATAATAGAACAATACGTTGCATTTATACGGCTTTTCAGTTCAAAAACACATTGCAATTACACTTCACAGAGGCAAACCTGCAGTCACCTCTGGGGTTACGGCTTCACAGAATGGGTGGGAGACTCAGGGTCTCCCAACAGGGGGAAGGGGGCAGCTGATACAAGTATTTTCTCATAGTACAGAACTGATCTATTAAATACAACACACATGTAGGGTATTGCTTGGTCTTCAGCTTTTACTGCACACCTCCTCCGGTCAACAGCTGGTACATTATCTCCTGTGTTAGAGCCATGATCACCCTTTCCCGTGGCTCTTGCCTTGCAGTCCCTGCCGTCCCATCTCTGTACATCAAGGTCCTGAACAGCACGGCCATCCAGGCAGCGTGGGAGCCATCAATGAAGCTGGGTCAGAACCAGGGATTCAAGCTGTACTACCGCAAGGTGCCACTCCCGCACTACACCGGCCCCATGCTGCTGCCCAGCAATGTCACCGCCTACACCATCTGCAGGCTGGGTAAGGACCACATGGCAGAGGGGAGGCAGGCACAGTAAAACCGGTTCCTGCCTACCGTGAGACTGCTGATCCAGTCCTTGTTTTCTCACTCCGATCCCAATGTGGTTTGTAATAGTAGTACTGAGCCTCTATGGGCAGCTGTTATCTTGAAGACCAGAAATGGATTTGTGCTAAGACGGATCCATTTTGGCAGTACTGTAAGATGCTTTGAAACCCCTCCGAGAGCCTCAGAATCAGCTGATGGGTCCTCATTGGAACACCAATGACTGAGATCCAGAGACTTTCCGGAGAAGCATTTTATATCACATTGAAAATAGAACAAAACACAGGAACGTGTTACTTAGAAACTTACAATTTTACTTTCTTTTCAAAATAAGACATTTCTTCTAGAAAACTTATCCTCAAAAATATTGCCTAAAAGTACAGTCCAAAGAGTTGTGTCCTAATGTTTAATAAATAAGGCACAGTACCACTTCTTCTGACGCCACTGGTCACTACGATAACTCTGCAGCTCTCCACATGATTATACATATGAAATGTAATAGTAATAAGATATTTGAGTATATAAATCAGGGTCCTTAGGCCTGGCTGTGGCCCTCGGACTCGGAAAGCAAAGTGCATTATTCACAGTAAAACTCACTGGTCAGTAACGGTCACTTAGAAAGCACAGATTTTCTACGTGTGTGCAACATGTGAAAATATCATTTCCACATCTTTAAGTGCATCTAAAATTACAATAAAAGAGGTTTGTGGCTCTTCTAGCCCGAAATGTTTTCTGATCTGATCCCTTTGGAGATCTGTCTGAAGACCCCCTGATATGAACATTACCGTGACTGGATCATATAAACAGGACCCTCTGTGGGGGGAAAGATGTTGAGAAACATGGGTTTGTTATAATGATAAAAATGTTAGGTAGCTCTGCCGTGGTAACGGCGCAGCACGTGGAATCTGCCCCACAAAGCTTACACTTCAATAAGGGTTAGCTGGCACTGCCGATACCCACACACGCACTGTTTGCACTGTGCATTGGTGATGGCTTTTCCACACCATCCTGTTCGCTTGTAAGCTGCCTAATGCAAAAACAGGCAGCAAATTTGCATGTAATTAGCTTTAGTTATCATATAGATTAGTGCAATTTGCATGCACACGTGCTGGTAATCAGGCTGATTGAGGCCTAGTATTGGCAGCACAGTACCACTGCCCACTCTACTTGTGTGTGAGCAAGTGGGGTCTTTGACTGAACCACTAATTGAGTCACCTGTGCTGAAGCAGGGATTTTCCTAATACCTGGCCTGCTGGTGGCCCTTAGGACTGGAGTTGGCCACCCGTGGGACAGCGGGTTTCATCGGCTTGCGTTGTTCTTTGTTGTTCCCCTGTGGTGTAATGACGGAGGTAACGTTGCTCATGGGGTGTCTCTCGTCACAGACCCGTCGGTGGTATACGAAGTGAAGCTCCTGGCATTTAACCAGCACGGTGACGGAAACTCTTCTGTGCGCTTCGTGTCCCTGAAGGAGGCGTCTGCCCGGGCAGGTCAGTGGGTGCCAGCGGGCGCACAATGCCCCTTCCCAATCAGAGGCAACACGTTGCCTTGTGAGTTCGATTCCACTCATTCTCTGTGATTGGATGTTATTATCGTTTTATTTGTAAAGCGCCAACATATTCCGACGCGCGGTACAAAGTGAGTGCAGAGTTATGTGAGCGGCACAAACAGAATGAAATGCCAAATACGGAGCAACAAGCGCAAACAGATACAGACGGTAATAAGGGCCCTGGTCCTGAGAGCTTACACTTTAGAGGGAAAAAGGGGCAATGTTGAAACAGAAGGTAACGTGGCTGCTCGTTGTGGGGCGGAGTGTGCCTCAGGATGGAGTGTGCCTCAGGATGGAGTGTGCCTCAGGATGGAGTGTGCCTCAGGATGGCGTGTGCCTCAGGTTAGAGTTTATTCTAGCCGCACGGCTGGTCCCATTCAGGTTTAAGAGTGCGGATGTTGGCGTGGCGTTTGGTCCGGTGCCACAGCTGGTCCCTATCGGGTTGGAGGAGGGTGGTGGATGTTAGGGGTATGCCAGATAATACCATTACTGCTTCCTCTTCCTTGGCAGCTGCTCTGCAGACCAGCGATATACTATCCAGGATTCCACCCCAGAGGTGGCTGCATGCATACCTGTGAAATAGAATAGCTTTGTAATATAAATACAAGGCGTGAGAGGGGAATCTTTACCATTTATAAGCCATGGTCAGTGGCGTAACTACTCCTTAAGTGGCCCCTGGGCAACGACGCAACTTCGTTGCGGCACATCTCGGCACGTTACCATGGCAACACGTCGCCATCATGGCATCAATGAGGCGGGCCGCCATCACGAAATAGAGCAGCTCTGTTACAAATGCCCCGCTCTCTCCCCGGCAATCCATTCCATTGCTGTGGGGGAGAGTGTGGGGCCTCTGTAACCATTTGGGGGGTCTTCAAAAGTCCAGAGGGAGGGTCGGAGCCCCCGGGACATTCCCTGGTCATCCTGGGCCGGAGTTATGCCACTGGCCATGGAGTGTAAGGTGCAACTTTGATGCCCCATTGTGTCACAATGTAATGTCTCCAGCATGCTGATACATTCTCACTCCCTCTTCCCTCAGCGCTAAACCCGTCCTGTAACTGTGTGAGTGACGAGCAGAGGGGGAAGTCCTCCTCCACGGGAATCATCATCGGCATTCACATCGGGGCCACCTGCATCATCGTCTGCGTGCTCTTCCTTATGTTCGGGTACCGCGGGAGGTACGAGGGGAGGCCGCCCCCCAACTGTGGGAGAGAGACAGAAAGGAGGGAGGAATATGTTTTATACAGAGGAAGTTCGAGTGGAGAGAGAAGTCGATGAGGAGGAGATCGAGAAATGGATAGATAAAGGAATGAGGAAAATGGGGAGAAAGGGAGGAAGAGAAGAGGGAGGAGAACATGAGGGGAAATGGAGAGATAAGACCGGCAGAAAGGAAGGAAGAGAAGAGGGAGGAGAACATGGGGGGAAATGGAGAGATAAGACCGGCAGAAAGGAAGGAAGAGAAGAGGGAGGAGAAC
Source organism: Ascaphus truei (assembly GCA_036426205.1). Classification (NCBI taxonomy): domain Eukaryota; kingdom Metazoa; phylum Chordata; class Amphibia; order Anura; family Ascaphidae; genus Ascaphus; species Ascaphus truei. Next base: position 13,920,394 of record CM071583.1, read on the forward strand.
ATGGGGGGAAATGGAGAGATAAGACCGGCAGAAAGGGAGGAAGAGAAGAGGGAGGAGAACATGGGGGGAAATGGGGATATAAGACCGGCAGAAAGGGAGGAAGAGAAGAGGGAGGAGAACATGAGGGGAAATGGAGAGATAAGACCAGCAGAAAGGAAGGAAGAGAAGAGGGAGGAGAACATGGGGGGAAATGGAGAGATAAGACCGGCAGAAAGGAAGGAAGAGAAGAGGGAGGAGAACATGGGGGGAAATGGAGAGATAAGACTGGCAGAAAGGGAGGAAGAGAAGAGGGAGGAGAACATGATGGGAAATGGGGAGATAAGACCGGAAGGAAGAGAAGAGGGAGGAGAACATGGGGGGAAATGGGGAGATAAGACCGGAAGGAAGAGAAGAGGGAGGAGAACATGAGGGGAAATGGAGAGATAAGACCAGCAGAAAGGGAGGAAGAGAAGAGGGAGGAGAACATGAGGGAAAATGGGGAGATAAGACCGGCAGAAAGGGAGGAAGAGAAGAGGGAGGAGAACATGGGGGGAAATGGGGATATAAGACCGGCAGAAAGGGAGGAAGAGAAGAGGGAGGAGAACATGAGGGGAAATGGAGAGATAAGACCAGCAGAAAGGAAGGAAGAGAAGAGGGAGGAGAACATGAGGGGAAATGGGGAGATAAGACCGGCAGAAAGGGAGGAAGAGAAGAGGGAGGAGAACATATGGGGAAATGAGGGGTTTGCGTTAGACACTGACAAAGGAACACGTTTATGGCTAACTATTTGCATCACAGAAACTTACATTGGACGCAAACACAAGCAGAATATGGAGCAGAGAGTCAAAACAAGCTTCTATTCACACTGTTTACATTGATATATCAATACATTGATATATACACTTACAGTATATCTTGCACTACATATAAATAAAACAGAAATAGCCGTGTTAGTCCAGTTGCGATAGTGCAGAGTAAATGCGTTCTTCAGTATTAGGTGATACCTTTTTTATTGTAATAACAATTTATATCATAGGACAAGCTTTCGAGCGTTTTCCTCTCTACCTCCGTATTGCCGACCTGAGGAAGAGAGGAGAACTCTCGAAAGCGTGTCCTATGACATAAATTGTTAGTCCAAATAAAAAAGGTATCACCTAATACTGAAGAACTCATTTACACTATATAGATATCTTCCTAAAAAGGTTGGACATCTTTTTAGAAAGGAAATGGTATATAACGAATAAGTAAACATGGGAAGGACGCTGATCCAGGGAGTAATCTGATTGCCAATATTTGGAGTCAGGAAGGAATTTATTTTCCCCTTTATGAGATGAGCATCTGTCGTCTAAATTTAGCATAGGTTGAACTTGATGGACATATGTCTTTCTTCAACCTCATCTACTATGTAACTATGGGAGTATGGTATACAAGGCTGGAAAAGGGAGTAATTTGCACATGTTTTCACGTACGTCCTGGGCATGAAGTGAAGTTGATCCCATTATAAGTTACAGTTACAAACATGTTTAAAGTAGGAAACAGTCAGAGTCTTTAAAGAAGTTACAGGAGGCGGATTTGAGGGACTCGAATAAATTGCTCCTGAAGTGGGATGATTGCTACGAGACGGGAGATCGACCTGATTCCATAGAGAACGTCGGGACACGGAGTAGGACCTTCCTGTTGGGAACCTCTTTGGTCTGATTGTCAATGATCGTGTACGTGGAATAGTTTACTCTTTGTGTTAGTGGAAGAAAACATTAGAATAAAGCACATTTCTTAGCCCAAACCTTCCCATAAACTGGGGAAACACAAGACCAATAATCTCATCATTGAATGAGTTAAACTGGGGGGACAGGTGGTCATGCTAAGGTGAGCAGCTCTTGGCTGCAATATGTGGCCAACACCGCCCAGTCTGATACGCTTCTCCTACTCCCGTCTTCCTGCTGCCCACAGGCTCATGAAGTGTAAGACGGGGCGAGAGCAGCTGCCCGCTCCGCAGGGCTCCAGGGCGGGAAGCAGGGCAGGCTCGGACGTGCCCGGTCCGAATGGTGCCGCCCAGAGAGACAACGAGGTGCCAGGAATCGGGGGGAAAGAGAGCGACCTGAATGAGATGGAGCGTCTTTTCCCCCGCCCCTCTTCGCAGACAGACGCGGGAGCCACGGTGAGGGGCGCTTTTTATTTATTTTTAGTCACTGTGAAATTCCACATTTTTTTTTTACCCAAATCTGGACTGTAAGATTAGTCGCAGCATTACTCGGAACTAAGGATCCATTAAGGATTGGATTGCAGTCAAAGAAGCTGCTGGCAGCCATATTTCCCTATCCCAAGGAGAACAACACCTGAACCGTGTCCATCTTGGGGAAACAAGGAATTTTCAATGAAATTTGCACCGGCTGTCACCGTGCTAAATATTATTGCAGGCGTCATATTTAATAGAAAGTAGGTGTAATACACAGTGTAACACAGTTTTATTTATATTAACATAATTAGTGACAAATTGGCGGGAGGGTCAGGAATTGGATTAAAGAAAGAACGCTGCATTAACAACTCAATAATTCAACCCCCTTTCTGCACCTTCTAGTTTCACCTCTCTATAGACAAAGCAGCTGCATTATAAAGTGAAACTAAGTACTGCACATCAGGCCCATGTGGCATTAACAGGGTTAACTCGATCCCTTTTCTTTCCTCCCCCTCACCCCCCCAGTGTGGCGCTGTCCCCGCTCCTTCTCTGGACCAGACGCAGGTGTCCACTATCACCGCTGATGAACTCAGCTTTGCTGAAGAAGACCCTCCGTGCCCCCGCGCCCCATATCTTCCACCCGCACCTGGGGACTGAACGTCCAACCTCTCTCTAAATGTGAACTCACACCGCATCCTCGTAGCTCCAGTCGGACACGCCTGGCAGAGTTCTCTACACAATCTCAGGTCTCCATTTTGTAAACCCGGCATTTTTTCCGGCAGCTTTTTGATAGTGTTTTGTCTTTTTTTTTATTGTTTTTCTTTTCTACTTGAAAATTTGGCACTTAAAGCTTTGAACCCTCAGGAGGCTGTGACTGGCAATCTGTCTCACAGCCACCGAGTGAAAACCGCCCGCTTTTAAGCTTTCTGACGGCAAACGCTGAATGATGCTTAAGCGTTTCTTCTCCTTCCCACCGATAATTCTTAAGGCCCCTTGGACATTACAGAGAGTTTCCGCCTTCCATAGGCTGGTCATATTTTTTATTTTTTATTTGCTCTTTGACTGTTAATGAAGAGAAACAAGAAAGATATAAACTGTGTAAAATGGAGTCCAATGTGACGTCCTCCTCAACTCCTAACCTACCTCAACCGGGATGAATGTGGTTTCCAACCTTGTTTTGGTTAAGGAACCCTATAATTATATTGTGAAATTCTGCGGAACCCCAACCCTCTCTAATTGCATGCCTGAGATCAGATGCATTGTAAGGAACCCCGACCCTCTCTAATAGCGTGTCTGTAATTAGATGCATTGTAAGGAACCCCCAACCCTCTCTAATAGTGTGTCTGAGATCAGATGCATTCTAAGGATCCCCAACCCTCTCTAATAGCGCGTCTGAGATCAGATGCATTGTAAGGAACCCCAACCCTCTCTAATAGTGCGTCTGAGATCAGATGCATTGTAAGGAACCCCAACCCTCTCTAATAGTATGTCTGAGATCAGATGCATTGTAAGGAACCCCCAACCCTCTCTAATAGTGCGTCTGAGATCAGATGCATTGTAAGGAACCCCAACCCTCTCTAATAGTATGTCTGAGATCAGATGCATTGTAAGGAACCCCAACCCTCTCTAATAGCACGTTTGAGATCAGATGCATTGTAAATTCTTTTGTATTTGTTACAATTTTCAAATGAACTGAACATTGCATGGAACCATTTAAGGACGCCCGCAGAACCCTGATTGAAAAACACTGGTTTAGAAGTAGAATTTGTTTCCCTCGTGCGTGCCCAGTACTGACACCTGCCCTACACTGGGGGTGTCCCCGTGTTAAGGTTTTTGTATTAATTTTTTTTTTTTACCAACACCATTTGTTACAAAGAACCAAATAATGAGAATGAGATGACACGGACGTACGTATGTTTCTTTAATATGTCAGAACCTGGGTGATTAAAAGCAGGAGGGGGGACGAGGAATAGGTGCAAAGTGATGCACTGACACAAAGACACATCTGGGGAAAGTGTCACAAATGGAACAATTCAAATTGCGTTACTTTTCGTCAATGTTGCAGGGAGTTTTGCACCAATTTCTCTCCCTCTGCTGCAGTGAGTATTTTAGGGAGAAGATACAGGTGCTAGGTGTGGAGGTAGCACAATATCATAACGAGATTAAAACCACGTTACTGCCACCACGGTGCAGTTGTATATTCCAGTCAGTTCAGGTTTTCAGGATATCCCTGCTTCAGCACAGATGGTCCAATCAGTGGACCTTTAAAAATGAAATATTTTTGGGGTTTTTAATATATGCAGCTTGTGATTACTTTTATTGAAAACTAATTGCCTAAGCTGTCGGTCGATTCGTTCTCCCGTGATCGATCAGCAAAAATCCTGCTTCCCAGGGTTCACTAAATGGCTGCCTTTCAGTTTCAATCAATCCTCCAGTTAGTGTAACACAGCAGCTACAATGTATTCTCATATTACTAAGGTAACATTATCTATTGTTACAGTTTGCAGCTCAAACTGCTGGGAATATTGGCAACACATGATCACAAACAGGAAAGTGTTGCAAAGATCTCGCACTGCTGGGGAGGTGGGATAAAACCTGCTATATAAATCACAGGATGCTCAGTTTAATAACACTAATTAAAATGGTATTAAGAGATGAACAGAACTGATTTATTAAAAAAAAAAAAAACATGCAGGATATTGCACAGATAGTTCTTTAAAGGCCACTCTGGTTCTCATCTCGTGTAACCGCGGCCCCGTGTGAAGTGCCGACATATTGAAGCCGATCGTACAGTTTGAGAACAAATCTCATTATTTGGCTCCTAACAAGTGTTGTCGTGTCGCAGATTGCCCGTGAAACTCTCTGAACGCGACGCACTTCCAAACTCTGAACGCGACGGGGACTTCCTAAGACTCTGAAGCGGAGGGCGAGCTTCCAAGGACTCGTGGAAGCGATCGCAGTGTTCGGCAGGAACAGGGTGTGAAGCGGCGGACGTCGCACTTCCAAACTCTGAACGCGACGCACTTCCAAACTCTGAACGCGAACTTCTACCTCAGTTCTTTTCGATATTTTTTTTTTTAATACAAATGGAATTGTTGTTATTATTGCTGATTTTTGCTTTCGTAGCTCGTACCCGCGGCCTTCTGTCCGTCTGTCCGTCTGTCCTTCTGTCCGTCCGGAGGTGAAAGATCGCGTATGTTTTAATTATTGTTTGATCTCTTTCTTGGGCTAACATGCGGTGAGCTGCAAAACGCAGCCGAAAATGGCTACGCTCTGAGGCTGCTATTTTTAGTCCCGTTATCCCTGGGGGGGGGTTAATAAAAACAGGAGGGGCTGAGCTAGTCCTGGGGAGTGGTGGGGGTTGTGCCTCTCCTTAACCCGTTCAGTGCCAGAGCAGTCAGTATTTCATTTCAAAGCAACACTTTGCTTATCTCGTCTGGCAGCACAGGGATTAATAAGAGGAGATAAACAGCCAAGTAGTAAGAGCACCCTACATGGCAGCCTTCTCTGGCAGTAAAGGGTTAACACCAGCCCCTATTCTGTCTGTGTGTGGGTGTTATAGCCAGATGTCTTGTGTATGTCAGTAATGCTTTCAGAGGGGGGCACATGCTGTATACCAGGGGTCTCAAACTCAGTCCACAAGGGCCACCAACAGGCCAGGTTTTCAGAATACCCCTGCTTCAGCACAGGTGGCTCAATCAGGGGCTCAATTGAAGACTGAGCCTCTGGGCCGCCTGTGCTGAAGCAGGGACTGATTGAGCCACCTGTGCTGAAGCAGAGATATCCATATAACCTGGCCTGTTGGTGGCCCTTGAGGACTGAGTTTGAGACCCCTGCTGTATACAGTGGGCAACGGTTGGTTTTACAGACTTGATGAAACCCCCGACTGAGTTTACTGAGTTTCTGGCGCCCGGCGCTGGTTACGCGCGGTTACCGCTCCCCCCCAGCTTATCTCGGGGTTCAGAGAGCTTTGTGATGCAGGGAACAGGAGCCCTGGAAGTTGTGTGTCCGTTTGTGTGTTTGTACACCTGTGTCTCCCTCATCCCATCGCACTGTGCGCTGCTACAGAAGCAGGGTGCTGGATTTTGGGGGTCTTCCTCCTGCCCGCGGGTGTTTATATTCAGTTACCCAGCGCCCTACATAGGTTACCATGACTACTGCTTCCACCCCGTAATTACAGCTAACCACTGCAGTTATAGGGCGCTAATGCTGGGTTAGGGCGATAAAGGATTCAATTGCCCCTGTCCCTTTAACCCCTCTGCTGCCAGAAGGGACACAATGTATCGCTTTGCGATGTGTTGATGGCCCGTTTGGCAGTGAAAGCGTTAAGAAGAGTCAGATGTCGTTACCTTAGCGCCGGCGCTGTCTGCCCACACCTTGCCCCCCCCCCCCATTAAATTGAAGATAGACTATATCCACCTCCTCTAGCTGCTTTAGGCACTCGTGTGACGTATATGCCATAGATACTATATAGCAGGGGTGATCAACTCGTCCTCAGGAGCCACCAACAGGTCAGGTTTTCTGGATATTTCTGCTTCAGCACAGGTGGCTCAATCAGTGGCTGAGTCGACTGAGCCACAGATTGAGCCACCTGTGCTGAAGCTGGGACTGATTGAGCCACCTTTGCTGAAGCTGGGACTGATTGAGCCACCTGTGCTGAAGCTGGGACTGATAGTCCCCTGCGCTGAAGCAGGGGTATCCTGAAAACCTGACGGTGTTCCTTGAGGACTGGAGTTGCTCACTCCTGCTATATAGCATCTATGGCATATACGTCACACGAGTGCTTAAAGGAGCGTTACATAGAGCTAGAGGAGGTGGATATAGTCTATCTTCAATTTAATATGGGGGGGGGCCTGGGGTGGCAGCACAACGCGGGCAGCACAGCGTGGGCAGCACAGAGCGGGCAGCACAGCGCGGGCAGCACAGAGCGGGCAGCACAGAGCGGGCAGCACAGAGCGGGCAGCACAGAGCGGGCAGCACAGCGTGGGCAGCACAGAGCAGGCTCCACACGCGGTCAAATACTGCAACCCCCCCCCCCCCCCACCCTCCCCCCCCCCCCCCCCCCCACCCCCCCCCCCCCCCCCCCCCACCCCCCCCCCCCCCCCCCCCCCCCTACCCCCCCCCCCCCCCCCCAACCCCCCACCCCCTCCCCTCCCCCCCCCCAACTCCGCCCCCCACCCCCTTCACACCCCCCCCCCCCCCCCCCCCCACCCCCCACCCCCCCCCTCTCTATCACAGATGCATCCCCCGCGTCTTACCATGCACCTCTCTGTAGGCAGCACAGAGCGGGCAGCACAGCGTGGGCAGCACAGCGTGGGCAGCACAGAGCGTGGGCAGCACAGAGCGGCAGCACAGCGCAGGCACAGCAGATCGGTCATCACAGAGCGGGCAGCACGGCGGCGCCAGCACAGCGCGTTAGCAGCACAGCGCGTGGGCAGCACAGAGCCGCGGGCAGCCACAGCGCGGCAGCACAGCGCTTGGCAGCACAGAGCGGGCAGCAACAGAGCGGACAGCACAGAGCGGCAGCACATGAGAGACATAAAACTGTATGTGATCCAAAATGATGACCACGTTCGGTAGCTATGGGACCTCTCATATGGGACGTTTGATATGATGATATATATTATATATATATATATATATTATATATATAGATATATATATATATATGATATATTATATATCAATCAGGCTGTAGCTGGTGTGTGTATATACTCAGATGTACAAGTCACTAAGGAGCAGGGTGTCTTCTGTGCTGTAACCCCATGCTGGAAGTGGAAATGTATTCACTTCTCATCATCTACTTCTTCATGGTTGAGAAAGGGAAGCCATGCTGAGGCAGCCATCTTAAATGTGACCCGCCAAAAAGATGTTTTGTTTTTTTTATCAGACGGGCTGTAGCAATTTTTTTTTAAAATAAGTATTGAACACACCTTTTAACCTCTTCAGTGCTGGTAAAGGTAACTGGTGTAATCACAATGACAATAAGGCACTTGAATGTCAGCTGATCCCATTGTTTGGGGACAGTCCTGTCCCCATCATTAAAGGGAACATTATAAATGCGTGTTCCGGGTGAATGTCCTAGTAGCTGTGTTTAGCTCCCCCGCTGTGGAACGCGTCAGGGCCCCTGTGGTGGTGGCGGGGCTTACTAAATCTGTCTGGATATTCAGGATCACATCGGACTTGTGGTTGTTAGAACTGAATGGATAAGAAATACAGTTTGTACAATGTCCCGCTTAGATTTTAGCCTGTGGCTACTTGTAATTGAAAATAAAATAGATCTAGTTCTACACTACTGCGCTGTGTCTTTATTGTGTGTCTGTGTGTGTCTGATGTGTAGGTCTGTGTGTGATGTGTGTGTGTGTGTGATGTATAGGTCTGTGTGTGTGGGAGAGGTATGACTGTGTTTGTGTGTATTATGTGTATGTGTGTGTATTGTGTATGTGTCTGTATGATGTGTAATGTGTATGTGCGTGTGTGTGTGTGTGTGTGATGTGTGTGTGATGTGTAGGTCTGTGTGTGTGGGAGAGGTATGATTGTGTCTGTGTGTATTATGTGTGTGTCTGATGTGTATGTGTGTGTATTGTGTGTGTGGGAGAGGTATGATTGTGTCTGTGTGTATTATGTGTGTGTCTGATGTGTATGTGTGTGTGTCTGTATGATGTGTGCGTGTGTGTGTGGTGTGTGTGATGAGAATGGTTTACGATGAAGAGCAAACAAAAAGATATAAACGTTGTTGTAAAATGGAGTCCAATGTGACGTCGCGTCCACAACTCCTAACCTACCCTACACCGGGGATGAATTGTGGATTTCCAACCTTGTTTGGTTAAAGACCACTAATGAATAATTAGTGAGCATTCTCAGCGAACCCGCGCACCCTCTAATTGACATGCCCTGAGAAGGAGCAGATGGCATTGTAAGGAACCGCCACCGCCCTCTCTAATAGCGTTTGTCTTATTAGATAGCATTGATAAGGAACGCACAACCCGAAAAACCCTACTCTAATAGTTGTGTCTGAGATCAGATGCATCATAAGGATCCCCAGACCCCGTCTCCATAGCGCGGCTAGATCAGATGATTGTAAGAGACCCCAACCCTCTCTAATAGTGCGTCTGAGATCACTGAGCATTGTTAAGGAACCCAACCCAATCTCTAATGTATGTCTGAGATCAGATGCAATTGTAAGACCCCCAACCCTCTTATAGTGGCGATCTGAGATCAGGATGCATTGTAAGGAACGACCAAACCCTCCTATACTAATAGTAGTTATGCTCTGAGCTCAAGATTGCTTGTAAGACCCCAACCCTCTCTAATAGGCACGTTTGAGATACAGAGTGCATGTAAATGTCTTTTGTATTTGTTACAATTTTCAAATGAACTGAAAAATGCATGGAACCATTGTAAGGACGCCCGCAGAACCCTGATTGAAAAACATGGTTGAAAGTAGAATTTTTCCTCGTGCGGTCCCAGTAACTGACACCTGCCACACATGGGGGTGTCCCGTGTTAAGGTTTTTGTATTAATTTTTTTTTTTACAACACAATGTACAAAGAACCAAATAATGAGAATGAATGACAACGGACGTCGTTATGGTTTCTTTATATGTCAGAACCTGGGTGATTAAAAGCAGGAGGGGGGACGAGGAATAGGTGCAAAGTGATGCACTGACACAAAGAAACATTGGGGAAAGTGTCACCAATGGAACAATTCAAATTGCGTACTTTTGCGTCAATGTTGCAGGGAGTTTTGCACCAATTCTCTCCCTCTGCTGCAGTGAGTATTTTAGGGAGAGATACAGGTGCTAGGTGTGAGGTAGTCACCATATACATAACGAGATTAAACACGTTACTGCACCACGGTTGCAGTTGTATATTCCAGTCAGTTCAGGTTTCAGGTTATCCCTGCTTCATGCACAGATGGTCCAATCAGTGGACCTTTTTAAAATGAAATATTTGTGGGGTTTTTAAGATATGCAGCTTGTGATTACTTTTATTGAAAACTAATTGCCTAAGCGTGGTCGATTCGTTCCCGTGATCGATCAGCAAAAATCCTGCTTCCCAGGGTTCACTAAATGGCTGCCTTTCAGTTTCAATCAATCCTCCAGTTAGTGTAAACACAGCAGCTACAATTATTCTCATATACTAAGGTAACATTATCTATTGTTCCAGTTTGCAGCTCAAACTGCTGGGGAATATTGGCAACACTGAATCACAAACAGGAAAGTGTGCAAGAATCTCGCACTGCTGGGGAGGTGGGATAATAAAACCTGCTATATAAATCACAGATGCTCAGTTTTAATAACACTAATTTTAAAATGGATTAAGAGATGAACAGAACTGATTATTAAAAAAAAAAAAAAACATGCGGATATTGCACAGATGTCTTTAAGGCCACTCTGGTTTCATCTCGTGTAACCGCGGCCCCGTGTGAAGTGCCGACATATTGAAGCCCGATCGTACAGTTTGAGAAACAAAATCATTATTTGGCTCCTAACAAGTGTGTGCGTGTCGCAGATTGCCGTGAAACTCTCTGAACGCGACGCACTTCCAAACTCTGAACGCGACGCACTTCCAAACTCTGAACGCGACGCACTTCCAAACTCTGAACGCGACGCACTTCCAAACTCTGAACGCGACGACTTCAAACTTGAAGCGAGCACTCCAAACTCTGAACGCGAACTTCTACCTCAGTTCTTTTCGATATTTTGTTTTTAATACAAATGGAATTGTTGTATTATTGCTGATTTTTGCTTTCGTAGCTCGTACCCGCGGCCTTCTGTCCGTCTGTCCGTCTGTCTTCTGTCCGTCCGGAGGTGAAAGATCGCGTATGTTTTAATTATTGTTTGATCTCCTTTTTGGCAACATGCGGTGAGCTGCAAACGCAGCGAAAATGGATCGCTCTGAGGCTGCTATTTTTAGTCCGTTATCCTGGGGTGGGGGGTTATATAAAAAACCAGGAGGGCTGAGCTAGTCCTGGGGAGTGGTGGGGTTTGTGCCTTCCTTAACCCGTCAGTGCCAGAGCAGTCAGTATTTCATTTTCAAAGCAAAACTTTGCTTATCTCGTGTGGCAGCACAGGGATTAATAAGAGGAGATAAACAGCCAAGTAGTAAGGAGCACCCTACATGGCAGCCTTCTCTGGCAGTAAGAAAGGGTTAACACCACGCCCATTCTGTCTGTGTGTGGGTGTTATAGCCAGATGTCTTGTTGTATTCCGTAATGCTTTCAGAGGGGGGCACTGTGTATACCAGGGGTCTCAAACTCAGTCCACAAGGCCACCAACAGGCCAGTTTTTCAGAATACCCTGCCTTCAGCACAGGTGGTTCTCAATCAGGGGCTCAATTGAAGGACTGACCTCTGGGGCCCGCCTGTGCTGACGCAGGGACTGATTGAGCCACCTGTGCTGAAGCAGAGATATCCATATAACCTGGCTGTTGGTGGCCTTAGGACTGAGTTAGAGACCCTGCTGTATACAGTGGGGCCACGGTTGTATTTACAGATTGATGAAACCCCCGATGAGGTTACTGAGTTTCTGAGCGCCCGGAGCTGGTACGAGCGGTTACGCTCTCCCCCCCAGCTTATCTCGGGGTTCAGAGAGCTTGGATGCAGGGAACAGGAGCACTGGAAGTTGTGTGTCCGTTTGTGTGGTTACACTGTGTTCCCTCATCCATCGCACTGTGCGCTGTACAGAAGCAGGGTGCTGGTTTTGTGGGTCTTCTCCTGCCCGCGTGGGTGTTTATATTCAGTTACCAGCGCCCTAAATAGGTTACCATGACTACTGCTTCCACCCGTAATTACAGCTAACCACTGCAGTTATAGGGCGTGCTAATGCTGGGTTAGGGACGATAAAGGATTCATTGCCCCTTGCTCCTTTAACCCCTTGCTGCCCAGAAGGGACACAATGTATCGCTTTGCGATGTGTTGATGGCCCGTTGGCAGTGAAAGGTTAAGAAGAGTCAGATGTCGTTACTTAGCGCCGGCGCTGTCTGCCCACACCTTGCCCCCCCCCCATTAAATTGAAGATAGACTATATCCACCACCTCTAGCGCTTAGGCAGTCGTGTTGACGTATATGCCATAGATACTATATAGCAGGGGTGATCAACTCGTCTTCAGGAGCCACCAACAGGTCAGGTTTTCTGGATATTTTGCTTCAGCACAGGTGGCTCAATCAGTGGCGGAGTCGACTGAGCCACAGATTGAGCCACCTGTGCTGAACGTGGGTGATTGAGCCACCTTTGAAGCTGGGAATGATTGAGCCCACTGTGCTGAAGCTGGGACTGTAGTCCATGCGCGAAGCAGGGGTATCCTGAAAACTGACGGGTGTTCCTTGAGGACTGGAGTTCTCACTCCTGTATATAGCATCTATGGATATACGTCACACGAGTGCTTAAAGGGCGTTACATAGAGCTAGGGAGGTGGATATAGTCTATCTTCAATTAATATGGGGGGGGCCTGGGGGGTGGCAGCACAACGCGGGCAGCACAGCGTGGGCAGCACAGAGCGGGCAGCACACGCGGCAGCACAGAGCGGGCGCACAGAGCGGGCAGCACAGAGCGGGCAGCACAGAGCGGGCCAGGCAACAGCGTGGGGCAGCACAGAGCAGGACAGACAGCCGGGGCAAGCACAGAGCGGGCAGCCAGCGCGGGGAAGCACAGAGCGGGCAGCACAGAGCGGCGGGCAGCACAGCGTGGGCAGCACAGCGTGGCAGCCAGCCAGAGCGGGCAGACAGAGCGGGCAGCACAGCGCAGGCAGCACAGAGCGGGGCAGCACAGAGAGGCAGCACAGCGCAGGCAGAACAGCAGCGGCCAGACAGAGCGGGCAGCACAGACAGCGGGGCAGCACAGCGGCGGGGCAGCAGGCTCACAGCGCGGGGCAGCACAGAGCGGGCAGCACAGAGCGGACAGCACAGAGCGGGCAGCACATGAAGAGAATAAACTGTATTGTGATCCAAAAATGATACCAACGGTTCGGTGAGCTATGGGACCTTCATCAGATGGGCGTTTGAGTGATGATTGATATATATTATATATATATATATATTATATATATATATATTATATATATATAATATATCAATAGGCTTGTAGCTGGTGTGTGTTATATACTCAGATGTACAGTCACTAAGGAGCAGGGTGTCTTCTGTGCTGTAACCCCATGCTGGAAGTGGAAATGTATTCACTTCTCATCATCTTACTTTCAGGTTAGTGAGAAGGGGAAGCCAGCTGGCAGCCATCTTAAATGTGACCCGCCAAAAAGATGTTTTGTTTTTTTTATCAGACGGGCTGTTAGCAATTTTTTTTTTAAAATAAGTATGAAACACCTTTTAACCTCTTCAGGCTGCGTATAAAGGTAACTGGTTTGTATCCACAATGACAATAAGGCACTTGATGTCAGTGATCCCATTGTTTGGGGACAGTCCTGTCCCCATCATTAAAGGGAACATTATAAATGCGTGTTCGGGCGTGAATGTCCTAGTAGCTGTGTTTAGTCCCCCGCTGTGGAACGCGTCAGGGCCCGTGGTGGTGGGCGGGGCTTACTAAACTGTCTGGATATCAGAGATACATCGGATTGTGGTGTTAGAACTGAATGATAAGAAATACAGTTTTTACAATGTCCGCTTAGATTTTAGCCTGGGGCTACTTGTAATTGAAAATAAAATAGATCTAGTTCTACACTACTGCGGTGTCTGTATTGGGTGTTGTGTGTGTCTGATGTGTAGGTCTGTGTGGGATGGTGTGTGTGTGTGATGTGTAGGTCTGTGTGTGTGGGAGAGGTATGATTGTGTTTGTGTGTATTATGTGTATGTGTGTGTATTGTGTATGTGTCTGTATGATGTGTAATGTGTAGTGCGGTGATTGGGTGTGTGTTGATTGTGTGTGTGATGTGTAGGCTGTGTGTTTGGGAGGAGGTATTGATTGTGTCGGTATGTGTGTTTATGTGTTAGTTGTTTTGTGTTGTGTGTTGTGGTTTTTTTATTGTTGTCGTGAATGTTGTATGGCGTAGTGTGTGGATATGTAGGATGTGTGTGTTTGGGTGTAGAGTGTATGATTGTGGGTGACTGTGTATGTGTGGTGGTTGTTGATGTGGTGTAGGTTGTGTGCCTGAATGTGTCGTGTGGGGATGTTAGTGGGTGGGATGGATTCGGGGGTTGATCTTTGGTGTGAAGGTTGTTGTATTACTGTGTTTATATGTGTGTGTCTGATGGTATGTGTGTGTATTGTGGTGTGGGTGTCCTGGTATGACTTGTGTGGGACGTGTGTGGATGTGTATGTGAGGTGTTGTGTATGTTTAATGGGCGTGGGGGGGTGTGGTGATGGTATGTAGCGTTGTTGTGGGAGAGGATGGTATGATTGGGTCTGTGTGATAGATGTTGTAGGTCCTGATGTGTATGTGTGTGTATGTTGTGTGTGTGTGTCTTGTGTCTGCTCATGTTGTGGTGCGTGTGTGTGTGATGTGTTGTGCTGTGTGTGTGATGATGTGTAGGTGGTGTTGTTGTGAAGTGTGTAGAATGGTGTCTGTGGTGTGAGTTATGTCGTGTGTCTGCGATGTGTATGATGCGGTCTGAGGTTGTATTTTTGGTGTGAGTGCTGGATTGTGCGTGTTTGTCCTTTTGTATGATGTGCTTGTGTTTATGTTGCGGTGTGTTGTGAAGGTGTTGTGGATGTGATGTGTGTGTGTGTTTGTGTATGTGCGTTCGTGACGGGGGGTGATGGGTCTATGTTGCGGGTGGGGGTGATGGGGATGGCGGGTTGCGCCGTTGTGGATGTGTAGGGGCGTTACTGTTGTGTGGGTAAGCTTGAGGTCTGGGGTGTGGGGGAGAGGTAATTGATTGGTAGGTGCGTGTATATGGTGGTCTGATGTGTATGTGGTTTGCTGTGTATTGTGTGGGGGTGTATGTTGATGTGGGTGGTCTTATGTCGATGTTGTCCCAGTGCGGTGTGTGGGGGATGGGTATGTGGGTGGCTGTGTGAGTTGTGCATGTGTATGTGCGTGTGTGTGTGAGTGTAGGTCTGTGTGTGGGAGAGGTGCCCGGTATGATTGTGGCTGTGGTATTTATGGTGGTCTGATGTGTATGTGTGTGTATGGTGTGTGTCTGTATGATGTGTGCGTGTGTGTGTGATGTGTATGTGATGTTGTATGTGTGTGTGTGTGATGTGTATCGGGCGTGGTGTGTGATCTAGTGATGTGTAGGTCTGTGTGTGTGGGGAGGTATGATTGTGGTCCTGTGTTGTATTATGTGTGTGTTGAGGTGTA